>JAJOZX010002681.1:52500-282500 GCA_023014485.1 Bathynomus jamesi | reverse complement strand
AATTTGAAATTCCCCATAATCATGTTGGTCTAAGCGCATTAACTTCGATATTGTTTCTTTATGTCCGAATCATCACAAGTAGCTGGTGATAGTTTGACCCAGATACTTAAGTTCTTGTACCTGCTTTATTGGTTCGTCTCTCAATTTGAAAATAATAATAATAAGCCGTTTGGTTTGAGCTTTTGGGATAGAATTGCATGACCTTAGTTTTAGTAACATTAAAATTAATGTCATCGTTCTGTGAATATGATTCACAAACCTTTATAAGACGATCCAGACCTTTTACACCGAAGGGTTTATTAACACTATTATTATCGGCATAGCCCAAGTGATTTATCCTTATGTCATCTATACAGCATCACACTCCTGCCTCATTAAGAGAAGCAATTAATCCATTAAAATTTTATATATATATATATATACACATATATATTAAACAGCAGAGGAGAGAGTAAGGAACCTTATGTAACTCCGTATGAGGAACCAAAACATTCGGACGATACACTGCCCCATCTAACAGTAAAAGTTTCGCGTGTGTACCAAAATCTCAGTAAATTTAAAACATATGCTGGAACATTAGTCTTCTAATTTTTTAAATAGAATATTGTAATTAACTATCATATGCTTTGTTTATATCCAAAAAACAACTGTAAATAGTTGAGTTACTAACAGTATATCTAAATACAACCTCTGTCAAAACATAAATACACAGATCAGTTGAATGGGACCTTTTAAAACCAAACTGGTTAGGAGACTTCCATAAATAATCATTTAGTCGGAGTAGCAAAAATTTCTCTAATGTGTGTGTATATATATATATATATATAGAAACGACGTAAGTATAGAGGAGTGTTCTGCACACGAGGAAGAGAAATAACGAACAAATGAAAAATGAGGTGACCGCCCGGGAATCGAACCCAGGACCTTCCGATTGCCGGTCAGACATGCTACCACTACACCACGGGCCTCGATCAGTCAGAAGTCGCAATTCTCCTACATAGGGCAGAAACCAATGCCTTGAGAGGGCACCCTCGCAAATCGTGAATATGTACATTTAACTGCAATGACCACGCAGTATATTAATGTATAGAAACGACGTAAGTATAGAGGAGTGTTCTGCACACGAGGCCCGTGGTGTAGTGGTAGCATGTCTGACCGGCAATCGGAAGGTCCTGGGTTCGATTCCCGGGCGGTCACCAAATTTTTCATTTGTTCGTTATTTCTCTTCCTCGTGTGCAGAACACTCCTCTATACTTACGTCGTTTCTATACATTAATATACTGCGTGGTCATTGCAGTATATATATATATATATATATATATATATATATATATATATATATATATAGAGAGAGAGAGAGAGAGAGAGAGAGAGAGGAGAGAGAGAGAGAGAGAGACGTATGCAGAAACTTGCTAAATAAACCCCGCTAGTCATATTCAAGTAATTTTAACACCATTTAGAAGGACATGTGTATACTTCTTCAGTCACAATACTTCCCGAGCAAAATTTATTATATAACCTTATACTGTACGAATTCCCACAAGTTTTATCACTACAATTCCTCTGGTTTTCCCCACTGCAGTGCGTATCCTCCCAGGTGGGTGAGCGTGGAGACCGCAACCAATAAATTAAAAAAATCCACGAGAAAATTTATCGACATTTCGCCTTCGCCCAAAACTCGCTCGAGCGAAACATTTTTAGGCCCATACTTAATTTACTGTAAGAAATACGTACGAAAAAAACGGGAAGCGAAGCGAAACGCGATGAAAACGTACTTATGCACAAATATGTACAGTACAGTACTATACTCTATACGCATCTTGTAAAAGCCTGAAGGAATACTACGAGGGTTACTCAATATATTTTGCCCCACCATTTTTTTTTCTTTCCAAATTTCCTTGTAAGTTCCAGAAATTTTGTACACAAGTAGTTACATACCTTTTTTACAAGTTTTTATTTTTCCACATAGTTTCCATCCTTTTCTACGGCTTTCCTCCACCTCGAAACGAGGGCCTTTATTCCTTGCTGGTAAAAGTCCGCTGGGTTCCGCTGTAGCCACCTCTTAACCACCTCAACAACTTTATCGTCACTCAAACTTTCTTCCACGAATAACATCCTTCATTGGCTCAAACAAATGGAAGTCTGAAGGTGCCAGATCCGGGCTGTATGGAGGGAGGGTGGGGTAACACAGTCAAGCGCATTTTTGTGATGGCCTCTCTTGTTTGCAAACTGTTGTGTAGTCTCGTGTTATCGTGCAAAAGAAGGACGTCTTCCAGTTTTCTCCGAGTTGGTTGAATGTCCTTTCTTCATAATGTCCACCAGAATCACCCCTTTTATGTCCTAGAAGATGGTGGCCATAATCTTTCCTGCAGAGGGAGCAATTTTGAACTTTTTCTTACGTAGGGAGTTTGCGTGATGCCACTCCATGGATTGGCGTCTTCTTTCAGGTTCAAAGTGGTGTACCCAAGTCTCATCCCCAGTCACAATTCGTGAAAGGAAGTCATCCCCTTCTGTCTCATATCGAACCAACGACTAGGAGGCAATTTATTTTCTTTGGCTTTGTGATCTTCAGTCAGTTCGCGAGGAACAAACCGTGAACACACTTTTGAGTATCCCAGGTTGCTGAATTAACGTATTCACACTTCCTTCACTAATTCCTAGCTCCAGTGATAAGCTCCTTGTATGTGACTCGCCAATTCGATCGAATGATGCTGTTAGCACGTTGCACAGTGAGAGATGTCACAGCCGATGCCGGGCGACCGCTGCGTGGCTCATCATCGAGGCTGGCTCTCCTGCTCTCCGCTGATCTCTCACGTTTAGACCAGCGTCCAACTGTGCTTTGATCAACAGCAGCACCTCCGTAAACGTTTTGTAGACGTTTGTGAATACTTCCAACTGTTTCTTCTCTGCGGTTAAGAACTTGATAACAGCTCTCTGTTTACGACGCACATCACTGTCAGACGCCATTTTCGAAACTGCGTTAACCATCGGTTTTATACAAGGATGGGAGGTTCAAACTTGAAAAATTCAGTTATGTGAAGCGCAGAAAGTTCAAACTTACGGCTCAAAAGACATTTCAGCCCCATGGCCTATTATTTAGCTAAGAAAAAATGGTGGGGCAAAATATATTGAGTGCCCCTAGTATAAACTGGCTGCAATGAACGAAGTGAAAACTAAAAAATGACCATATTTCTAGAAATAAGGAAATAAACATGAAAGCAACATTACTGTATACTATATATTAAATACAACAGTAATGTTGACATACTTTTCTTCACTACTATTAAAAGAATGACTGACACGTTATAAGACCCACTTAAGAATCGGTACAATGGCGAAATTATTTTTAAAATTTAAATAATTCCTCAACCATTCGTAAAAGCTTTTAATTAATCCTAAATTTCTTTCAACAATTATAATAATAAGTTTCAATACACTCCTGCGGTTGATGGTAAATGTAAATGTAAAAATATATGGCCATTAATTAACAAAAGCTACTCTTACATATAATCAATATACAGGGAGGGAAAAAAAAATTGTTCCCGCCAAAATTTAAAAATTATTTTTGGTAACACCTTTTTTGGATTACTATACTGTATATACCCAGATGGCTAACTATGAAGTAGACACCTCGCCAAAAGTGAGCCGAACCGAGTTTTGTTTACATTTGACGTCACAAACTCAAGTTTCCGCGTTCTTCTCATTGATAAATCGATCGGACTAGTCAGTGAAAGAATGACCATGTCAAGCTTTAGACGAGAAGAAAACGGCTTAAATCTCCAATATCAGGCGAGGTAATACGATTTACACCAGGGGTGTTAAAACCTGTGCACGCGAGCACATTTGTGCCGGCGAAGCCATTTCGGTGTGCTCGCGAGTAGACCACAGATAAGGTTTTAGAGACCAGTTAATAGAAAGGATATTGCAATTAAAACCAGATATTTATTTTTTTGCGTGTTTTATGTATTTTTTATCATATTTTTTATTGCGCCCAGCTGTGCTCCAGCATTTGGAAAATGTGCCCGCCTGCGAAAAAGTTTGAGCACCCCTGATTTACGCCAAACTTCTTTGGAAAGGTTTAGGTTTAATGAGAGTCGTTTCTAGCGAGGATCAATATTTCCGGAGAAAAAAAATCCCCATAAGACCGACGCGACGGTTTGGCTATACATAAAAATATATTTTCTAAATGAATTTTCTGTTTCTCAAAACCTCCGAAACAGATTACAGGTTCCGATGTGAATCTTTGGAACGAAGCACCCGTTTCATATGTATGCGTGGCCAAATATATAAAAAAAATCCAGTCCTAATGAAATTAACTTTGGAAAGTTAGGTAGATACATTTTATAACGTTTTTTCGTATAGAGAAGCTATGGAAACACCAAACACCTCTCACATACTTTTAAATTCATATAGACCAACCTGGTATTGGAACTTGTTAATAAACTAACGAAAAGTAACGTACCACAGTACTTAGGTGCATAAGCATATAACCGTAGAAGGGGGTAATTTCAGCACCTTGACTTTATTCCACAAAAAAGTAACATTTTCACCAAAAGTAAAAGAAAATTTACCAGAAAATTTTTTTTTTCTGAAAGTGTGGTCTCTAGTTGTAATTTGACGTAGGTAAACTCCTGGAAAAGACATTGTTTAATAGGTGAAAAAAAATAAAACGTCAATACTAAACTTTTTTTTCCCTTTTTTTAAAGTTACTCCAGCCTATTCACCTACTAAACAATGTCCTTTCCAGGAGTTTACCTACGTCAAATTACAACTAGAGACCACTCTTTCAGAACATTTTTTTTTTCTGCTAAATTTTCTTTTACTTTCGGTGAAAATATTACTTTTTGTGGAATAAAGTCAAGGCAACGTCTTAACCAGTAGGCCACGTCTAAGACGCATTC
Organism: Bathynomus jamesi; assembly: GCA_023014485.1. NCBI lineage: Eukaryota > Metazoa > Arthropoda > Malacostraca > Isopoda > Cirolanidae > Bathynomus > Bathynomus jamesi. The sequence continues at coordinate 277,599 of JAJOZX010002681.1, read as the reverse complement.
CGCTGTTTATGAGAAGAAACTTTCTTAGCTGTTGTTTATGTGGCCCGTATATATGTGGCCACCCAGGGTACCCATTTACCTACCAAACTCTCTTTTCCGGAAGGATGAACTAACTGGGTAAAGCCACGCGCCGACTGCTTTCGCCGGGAATTGAACCCGGGACCGGTGGATTCGGAGTGAACGATGCTCACCACTACACCAACGAGGCGCATTAATTTTTACAAATTACTGATAATGTTTAAGATATTATACATAGGAAACTAAAGAAACATTTGACAAGGGAATTTTAGTTTCCATAGGCCCATTCACATACGCCCGCCGAAAATGGCTCTTCGAATACTGTATGTTATTCTTGACTGTACACCTATATGAACATTTAAAGCGTTGACAATTTTAATACAAATATAATGGAAATCCTTGGAGACGGAAAGCCAGTGGTGTTACGCAGCAAGACTCTTTACAAAGATGTTATCTCGAAGTGGAGACCTTTTTAGAAATTAGTTTATTCCCAAGTGATGAGGTAGATATCGTACCAACTAGAGAATTTTATATTATTTCTAGCTGACCCAACACATGCCTAGTTCGTCCATTCGTTATTCTATATATACTGTTCAGTAGCACCCATCAATCAATTATTACTTAGAGATAACTAGTGATGCAACCTGGAGAGATCCTTAGACCGGTCTAGAATCCAAATATGCACAATATTTTAGGTTAATTTACAAATTGTACCAGAAACGTGTTATTCGAGCATTATTTAATTCAAAATAAACTCGGGGTAAACCAGTGTAGTAAATTTTAAGTGCTAATTTAAAACGAAGAATTCCAACAATTTCAAAAGTTATGAGGCGAAACAATGCACAAACTAATACCTTAAAACGTGAAAAACGTAACCGTAATGACTAGACACGAGAGATGAACAATAATGAGTAATATACATTTAATCCATTGTATAACCGAAGTTACCTCCACTTTAGGGACCGAAAAAGCCGCTCTTATCGCCACAGGAAAACCCTTACATTATTTAAATATTCAAGGTTTAGATTAGAGGTGGGCCAGAATAAGGTGTACATTTAGTCTCATTTCTCGAAAGGACTGTTCTCCATCTAATCTCGCCTGATGGGTCTTTGTGGAAATATACCTTCTAATTATTCGGCATTTTAAATTTTAAAATTATACAGAGACGTTCTTTGACGTTTATCATTTTCCTTTTGCGCCACTACATTTAAAAAAAAAAAAAAATGCTATGATACAAAAGCTGAAGACGTTCGTCGATTTATCGCAGTCTGTTTCAGAAATGGGAGGGGGAGGAATACTCTGAGGAATACAAAATTTTTACTTTATTAATTCAAGACTCTTCCACTTACAGTACCTAATACACTTAAGAATTTCTTTCACTGAACTTTTTTCTTTTTAAAAGTATTGGTGATATTGTGAGGTAAACGTTGGAGAAATGCATGGCGAGACTTCATTGGGGGCCTCGCAAAAGGACCGCGTAACGAACGTAAACAAAATTCTTTGTCGACGTAAATGCGGCTCCTTGACGGCTTGACCCCACCTTCTTGAAAGGGCTCCCGTGAGACGAATATCAATCGGACGATCCCTTTACAAAGCGAAGGGAGGAGCTATGGTCAGCTGACGAACAACGTGCGTGCGTTCGTGCGCGCTCGCTTCAAATCAACATGGCCTGAGTAGGCTGAGTTAACATCACGTATGAATGAACTCTTCAAGGTCATGATTGTTTCGGTCTACGCCTAACCGATGCATCTGTTATTGCCGAGTACCTGGTAGTAGTACCCGGGCGCGGAAAAGCGACACCAACCAAACTAATTCGCGCGGTAAATATGAAGATGAACGGAATTCCATTCTTTTACTCTACTTATAGTTAACCTCTTCATTTCTAACTCATGGATTGAAAAATAAACTAACACCGTTCACGTGAAACAAAACCAATAATGTCTTTATGACGTTGACAAGCTCGTAATACGTTTTTCGATATCGCCATCGATACGGCTTGGCTGCGCATGTTTGGTTGTCGAAACGAATCACACTAAGAACGCAGCCTGGAATATTAGAAGCCATTTACGAGGAGGAGAATAATAATTACGCCACGCTATCGAACAATTTACGAGAGCTTAATTGGATAACGAGGCGATTGGGGTTTAATTAAAGCAATTATGATAATGTTTGAAGGAAAACTTCTTGAATAAATGTTACCCTCTAACACACAAACGTCTTACAGCGATTCTTATAAAACAATTCCATCCGATTGAAAGCATTCCAAAAGGAAACAATTTTCCCAGCACTTGATATTTCCGCGTTCCAAGATGATACGCGTCTACTTGAATCAATTCAAGCGAACGAGTCACAAAACTTATTATAAAAATAAGATTCGTCGCTCCAATTTCGAAACAGCTCTCATTTATTTATGACTCAGCGTGAAGAACACATTCCAAGCCGTCTCTGGAAACTCCTTTCCCCTAAATTGTTCACCGACTCAAGAGGGACGATTCAATAATAAGGTACAGCGACGAAAGGTTTGGCAGTGATGCAACCGCAGTTTGAAAAATGTCCCGTTCCGCGAAAACACTTTATATCGATAATCAATAATACATATCGATAATACGATGTTACGATAATCTCAAACCTTTCTTCCCCTTTTTCTTTGGTTATATTAAATTAATTCAGATTAGATTTAAATAGATGTGGTGTTCAGGTTTTCCGCCGAAATTATATGCGTGTGTATATTGCTACGAGCCTACGGCATACATACATGTAATAAAACACAACTTAAATTTAAATAGAGAAAAATGTTTGAATTAGGTCTGCTTAAAATCAGTAAATAATAAATTATATATATAACATTTCGATGCACCTTGGTGGTGTAGTGGTTACATCACTGACAACGAATCCATCGGACCCGGGATCGAGACCCGGTGACGGCAGCCGACGCGCGGCAAAACGCAGCTGTTCATCCTGCCACACAAAGAAAAGTGGCTGGTAGATAAATGGATACCCTGGGTGGCCTAATGGTTAAGACGCTGGGCTGCTGCTGCTGGTGGGGCGTGGTTCGGATTCCACGTTTAACTGTGGGTCTAAGGTGGAATGAAAAAAACTTGACCTTCGTCAGAATGAACAATTCGGGCGGAAGCTAACCAAAGGTTTAATTTATAGTAACTAATTGAGGTCTGAAGATTTCGTGTTTCAACGTGTGTATGTGCTTATGTTTTTTTTTCTCTAAGGTAATTTAGTTCATAAGGGACCACACACACAATACATATTAAATATTTTAGTTTTAGTTTTTAGGGCAAAGCCAAAATGAGAGAGCGATCGACTTCCGTTCTTGCATTAAAACACACACGAACCACTTAAAAACTAAATACATTTTACATAGCGAATTAAATTAACTAATTTTTAGCCTCCTCAAAGGTACGCCTACGTCGTGGCTACGTCGTTACATCGCTTCCCGTAAAATCAGTAAAGTTTAAGCGACGTTACATCCGCGTAGTTGTTCAATGGGTGACCATCCTCTATGTGCAAATGATGTAGCGAACCATGGTTCGGATTCCACGTCAAGCCGTAGGTCACCTAGGTCGTATGGTTCCCTGGTTGTTAGTAGGGAATACAGAAACATACATGCATAATATATATATATATATATATATATATATATATATATATATATGTGTGTGTGTGTGTGTGTGTGTGTGTGTGTGTGTGTGTGTGTGTGTGTGTGAGATTTAACGTCGATAAGTGCAAAATTTTGCATATAGGTTCGCGTAACGGTAATTTTGCGTATAGTATGTCAGGGAAAGAGTTAACAAGCGTAGAGCAGGAAAAAGATTTAGGAGTTATAGTCATATAGTCATATAGTCACTGGTGATTTAAAAGTAGCGAAACAAAAGTACAGCAGCGGTCAATAAGGCGAACAAAGTGTTAGGTTTTATAGCTCGGAATTTTGAGTACAAATCGCGCGATATTATAGTTCCTCTTTATAAATCATTAGTTAGACCCCATTTGGAGAACGCGGTCCAATTTTGGAATCCGCATATGCGCAAAGATATAGACAAAATCGAAAGAGTTCAAAGACGAGCAACTAAGATGATTCCGTCGCTTAGGTCAAAGTCGTACGAGGATAGGCTTAAGGAGTTAAAATTGACACACTCGAGACACTCGGAGGCTAAGGGGTGATCTAATCCAGGTTTTCAAAATTATGAATGGGTTCGATAACGTAGATAGAGATAGCTTTTTCGAAATATAATAGGGCTAGAAATAACGGGTGTAAGTTGACAAGTAGAAGGTTCGAGACAATAGTTGCCAAAAACGTTTTTACGCATAGAATAGTAAATAGCTGGAATAGTTTGCCGGTAGAAGTAATTAGTAGCACGTCTATAAACATGTTTAAAAATCGATTAGACGCAATATGTTGATAGATTGGGTATAGTTTAAGGTAGTAAAATTAAGGCTTTGTGGTGATAGATCCCACAGCTCAACACAAGTATGTGGGATATAGGGAGGCAGCATCTTGGGTTAGGGGATACTCTCTGTCCTTAGACACCCCATTTGAAGAGATTCCTCTGCCGAGCGGTGCCCCGCATAGTACTGTGAGGTATTGAAAAACTCATGATCTTCACTTGCCCCACAAACACCTTTAAATGGGTGTACACACATTTCTACATTACTATACAGTTTTTACAGCCACACCTACACTTTTCCTCCTAAGTATATATATTGTAATGTACATGGTTGTAAATTGTGACTTGGTCCGCGAGTGCTATGAACCGTGACTTATTTTTGGTTGGCAAGGTACTGGTATTGATGGATACCGTAATGAAATTGACTGGATTCTTTGGATCTGATATATTTGCATGTCGGTTATAAATAGATATGGAATGTAACATATTTGTGGATAGTAGTCTATTATGACTTGATCCTCTGGATCCAGAGATTCTATCTTTAGTTTTATATGGATAATTAATTAGTTTTAAATTGATAATATAATTATTTAGTTTTGTAAAAACTAGTCGTTGCCAATGTACAGGCAGTTTTTACATAGTGGAGCCGCCTCGATGGGCCGAAGTGGCCCCTAATATGCCCACTATAAAAATTTCTTATGTTCTTGTGGTTTGGAACCCACGTAAAATTGTAGGTCCCCTCCGCCACCACGGAGGACATGCACAATACACAATTATGAACACAGTTAGGTAGACCAGCCATGAGTGGATCCTAGGGTCTTTGTTGGTCTGAAACATTATATATATCCCGAATAATGGGGTGGTACACCTCCCCAACCCACCCGCACAGATATAGCATGTCCCCTTAAAATATCCAAGAAAGTGTACATAATCTGTACTATTTATTTTTTCGGTTATTCAATTTTTTTCGACTTAAAAAAAAAAAAAAAAAACTGCCCTTATGATATAGCACGCAATATTTATTCCTTAAACAGCACTTGTCCTCTCTCGAGTTTTGCACCCAATGCTTCTCACGTTTGGTGCGTAAATAGATAAAAGTTCGTTACAGACGAGAAATTTTTGTTTATGATTAATGCAGGTTTGGTATACGGGAGAGTTAATGACGGATTTCCAGTTTCGCGAATATCCAAATGACGGCTATCTCACAGTCTAGCGTGCGCGTCTAAGTTCATTACTCTCACAGTTTAAACACGCGTGTTTTGCAACACTACTTAATGCACGAGCTATCATAACCTTTACATTTATCCTAGCTTAACCTACTGACACTTGACAATTCAAACCCACAAAAAGATCCTATTCGTATCAAGTTTTCGAGATTACTTCAATCCAAGGACAAATTTGTGATCATGCGGGTTGACTTACGAATAATTCTATACTTATCTTCTCAAGGAACACAATTTAAGAACTACGCCAACCGAGACCAATAAGTTTCTGGTCTTCATGGAAGTATCTCTGACCGCCCTATCGTTTATTTACGTTTCTGAATCATAGTCACGATTCTCAAAGCTCTTTTCGAACTTAGGAATGGGGTACTGCGAATAATAAGAGTTAATTCAAAAGAAGAACATTTCTTAGTTCGCAGATGTGGGCAAACCCCAATGAAACTTATCGATCTTCGAGTCTGGCGAATCAAGTAAAATTTAAATGGTTGAACTTTTATAAAATCTTTAGTAAAGAACTACACCCTTTCGAAAATAATTCAGACTTGGTTCCACTAATACTGACCAACCAGTTTTGAATGGCTCAAATTAAAAAAAAAAAAAATTCAAACTTCAATATTAGTGAAACATTTTTACCAGTAAATATTCGTCGACATGGAGTAACGAGGTTTCCTTCTAAATTACCTCACCGTTTCCCGTTGATCAGCGAAGTTAAGCAACATTGGGTCTGGGTAGTAGTTGGATGGGAGACCGTCCTCCGCGTCCAGATTATGTAGCGACCCGTGGTTCGGGTCCCACGTAAAGTTGTAGGTCTCCCCGGTCATATGACCTAAAATGTTGCGAAGGAGGTTAAACAACCTCAATCATTATTATTTCTAAATTACATTTACGCAAGAACTTACTTCTCGCGCAACTTGAAATTAGCAGCGTTTCGTCCTTTCGAAACAAGGCCCGAATGGCACACGAGTTCTCTCTTAAAAATATGAACATTCAGTTAGTTTGCATCATGCAAGATGTTTCAAATCAAAATGAACTTTCCATCCTCACTATGACTACCCCAAAGATACTCGGTATAGAGGAACAAAGTCGATAAACTTCATAAAGTTGACCCCCACCTCCCAACAAAAATAAACATTCTAAAAATGTTCAATACCTAAAGTTGAAGTTCATTTTACGCACACACTTATCAAATTCGTGTTTAAGGTAGAGTTGCACCGATACCAATATTTTGGCCGATACCGATACCGATACTACAAAAAAGTGCCGATACCGATACTTTTTAATTAATTAATAGTTTTAAAATTGATTATTAATAAAAGTTCAAGTAAATGATATAATATCTCAATTAACTTAAAATGCCTTTCCCAATCCCAACTTTAGTTCCATTTAATTTCATAATAATATAATATATTATAATATATAGCTAGAGCCTGTAATTTAATTATGTTAATATTTTTTATTTTATCAATATATATATTTGAAATTAAATTAAGAAAAAGAAAATATATATATATCTTATTATATAAAGTTCTAAAATCTAAACCAATGAATGCATATAATGGTAGTGTATTATCAATAACTTTACACACGAGATTCAAACATTCAAGCAACTGAATGGTTTATTATGATTATGCATGCCGCGTGGTGCCATCTATGAACAACTTTACAAAACTTTCATTTTTACTGAAAACTATTACTGTAATTTGAAATTGTATATTTATATGATACTGTATTACTGTATTGAATATTTGTAATCTTGTATAGGGGCCTATAGTTACATTTTATGATTTTTTGTTTTGTTAGTAAATGTAAACATTGCTAATTTTGATAAAATATATATTAAACAACTAAATAAGATATTACTGTATAATACTAAAAAAAATTAATTTTATATAAAATAAGATAATTTCTTCAAAAAACAGTAATTCAAAGTATCGGTATCGGTTTTCAGAACAGTATCGGCCGATACCAATACTTTGTGAAAAGTGGCCGATATGGCCGATACCGATACATCGGTGCAACTCTAGTTTAAGGTTAGGTAATTCATATCAGTTTCACAAAAGATTTCATTTTTATGTGAAAACTGAACAGAATCCATTTGCATGTATCAATAAAATAGATTGATCTGCATGTAAGGTCGAATGTCGACTTTGTGAAACTTGTGTTCATGTAATTCGACATTGGTACGTTTATATATTAAGATTAAACTAATTTATTAGCAGTGTGTGGAAGTAGAACAAATGATGAATGCGCAATTAACTTATTATGAAAATGAAAATGTTTATTGGCAGACTGTAGTCCATATGACAAATATTATTAATACAATGACAGTTCACATACTAAGAATAAAAATATATACAAGTGATTAGAAATAATACAGTAATGTCGAAGTTAAGTGGAGCCACAGACAGACGTTTTCGTACCAAGAAGTCCATAGCTTAGACCCTTAGAGGATAAACGGCAGGACTCATGGATAGCTTGGATAATCGGGTTGGTTGATTTTTTAATTCTTTGCATTAGACTGTATTGAGCACGTCTTGTTACCTCCGGGAATCTCGGGACATTGCGGGTAGCAAACATTTGCAAAGCTGAGCATCTCGGGGGTACTTTATACAAGAGTCTGAAAGACTTGTTGTACAGCAAATTTAGAGTTCTGCCAGAACCTTTTTTATAATTCACCGAGAGTTGCTGTCCGTATATATTACTGCAGAAAGTACGAAAGAGCGTGTCTTTAGCTTCACTTGTACAGAACCGAAAGTTCCTTATAGTCATATTCGCTTTAGCACAAAGGCTTCGAGATTGTTTTCTTATATCCGAGTCATACTTAAACTCCTGTACTTCTTCAATTACTTCCCCTTTCATTTTAAACCTAATGTCAGTTGGCTGATTATAGCTTTTAGGATGAAATTGCATAACCTTAGTTTTTGTAACATTAAAAAGAATATCATGTTTCTGCGAATACACTTCGCAGACTTTTAGTAGCCGATCCAGACCTTTAACAGAGGGACTTGTTAACACCATATCATCGGCATAAACTAAGTTATCCTTGTGTTATCTATACAACATCCCACTATTGCCTCATTAAGTGAAGCAATTAATCCGTTTATATACACATTAAACAGCATAGGGGAGAGCAAGGAGCCTTGTCTCACCCGGCAAGAGGAGCCAAAGCATTCGCATAGTATATTGCCCCAGTGCCCCACCTAACGGTAAAAGATTGGTGGGAATACCAAAATTTCAATAAATTTAATATGTACATGGGAACCTTCCTGTCTTCTAGTTTTTTAAATAAAACATTATGGTTGACTTTATCATATGTCTTACTTATATCTACGAAACAGCTATAAATAGTTGAACTACTGTCAGTGTATTTAGATATTATTTAAGTACATAGATACACAGGTCAGTTGAGTGGGACCTTTTAAAACCAAACTGATTAAGAGATGTTCATAGGTAATCATTTAATCGGAGTAACAAGAGTTTTTCTAGTAGTTTCGAGAAGCAGGAAGAGACAACAACAGGCCTGTAATTATTGCTGGACAATGTCTCCATACTTATTTTTGACCAGGGGCAAGATATATACCCTCATGAACTCTGCAGGGATATGGCTATGAGCAATCATGGCTGATAGGAGCAATGATATTAATATTTTCTTTATTAGTAGTAGTTAAAATAAGCTAGTAGCTTACATCTCACCGGTCACCACCTATTATTTTCTTGGGGAAGGACCCCTGCTGAACCCATGGCGTACCCCACTGTTGGAATCGCTGCTCTAACACATCTGAAGCAACAGGACCTAATTAACCTACAAATTGAGGACGACGAATTCGACTTCCATTTGTTTACTGCTTCAGATGATGTTTTTACACATCTAGCAATGTCGAATGTTATCACTTTTGAGGGCGTTCGCCCTTGGCCCCTCCTTCCTACATTAAAAAACTAAAAAATAATTTGCGAATCTTTTATAAGTCATAGAATAAGCTGATAATACGTAAGCGAATAACGACAGAAAAAAACAGGGCAATTATTTTTTATTACGCGGGCCAAAATTAGAGGCAAAATTAGAACCAGGCGTCCAACAACCTAGGGCAAACTCGAGCCGTGAGCTTGAGACTGTAGCGTGACTTGGCGTTGTTACATTTTATTTACCTTTACAAGTCTAACGTGTTTAATTATCAAATCTTATTTACACGTCAATATACTACAGTATATTATTACTCTAATATTTCTGGTAAAAGTCCGCTTTTTTTAGGGTTTCCAGAACCTAACATTTTTCTCACAAGATCTTTAACAAAAGATAACGCGTCCGAGGTCTTTCGGAACCCAGCCAGCCAGGCGTTATCAACCTATTGTTAAATAATAAAAAAATTAATTGCTGAAAGCAGTCGTTTTCGAACTTTTCAGACCAAAGAATGTTTTTAACTCGCCTCACGGAATCCTGCTATAAATTAGCTTTATTTGTACATGCAATTCTAATAAACTCTACTGGTTTGTAATACAGGGTGATCCATAAGTCCTTAGTTATCTATTTTGCCGAAATAATGATATTTTTATTTTATTTTCTGCAGGCCATATATGATGGACGTACAAGAACGTGTGATGGTAGTAACACTACTTAGTACTTATGCAATGAAATTCGAGAAAATTCGAAAGAAGATTTCACAAACCAGGACCTACAAACAAAGCAATTCGTGAGCTGGTCAATAAACTTAAAAGAACAGGATCTGTTCATGATGAGGCAAGACCTGGACGTCCAGGTACCTTTGAAGTAAATGTCGAATTGGTAAGAGACGCCTTTGAAACAAATCCTAAAATGTCAACTCGCACAGCATCACGTAGACTGAGCATACCAAAAACGACTGTTCTAACGATTTTAAAATCAACATTAAAAAGAAAAGTTACCATATTCAAGTGCTACACGAGTTACACAAAGATGATTATCCAAGACGAGCCGCCATGTGCACATAATTGATTGAAAAAATTCATACCGAAAACTTATTAAACCACATTCTCTTCAACGATGAGGCGACATTTCACACATCCAGAAAGGTTAATCGACATAATTGCCGTATCTGGACTAGTGAAAAACCAACAGAGTTCTACGGGTGGGAGAGCGATTCTCCTAAAGAGTTAATGTCTGGTTGGGTATGACAAGATCGAAGATTTACGGAGCCTTTTCTTTGCTGAAGTTACAGTAACAGGGCCAATTTAATTTGACATGCTTCAGCAGTTTCTTGAATCCCAGCTTTGTTCAGATAGCATTTGTGACACTATTGTCTTTCAACAAGATGGAGCGCCATGTCACTATGCAAACATCGTTCGGGCGTACCTTGATGAGCTCTTACCAAATCGCTGGATTGGACGTGGTGGAAACAGGACCTAGGCAGCACTATCTCCAGATTTACCACCATTAGAATTCTTTGCGTGGGGGCTTTATAAAGTCTGAGGTTTACAAAACAAGAGTCACAGACTTGCAGGATCTGCGAACCCGCATTGTCGCGGCAGTCGCTAAAATAACTCGAGAGATGCTTGAGAATGTGTTTCGCAATGCAGTGCATGGATCTGAAATTTGCAGACACTGATGGTGCTCGCGTCAAATCTTAGACCTAAGCTTGATAAATAAATATACATCTAATTATGTTACTACATTTTTATCCTAAAATAATATTTCAACAAAATAGGGACTTTTGGACCACCCTGTATAAGGCCAAACCGTCTCAGTACAGTTAGAAAAGAATAACCTTTATTAATAATACAATAAATACATTGGTTTTACAATGACAAATAATTGTGAAGCTGGACTATTTACTTTATTTAATTTGGCCCTTAAGCTTTAAGGCTTTACTGGGATCAAACATGGTTCAAACTGGGCTCAAACATGGTTCAAACTGGGCTCAAACCATGGTTAACACGCTTATTACATTCTGCCTATTTTTCATCGGAAAAGGCAGCTAAATAAACAAGGCGGTCAGGCTTTGTTAGTTCTTAAGGTAGCGGTCAATCCTACAAGATATAAAATAATTTAAAATGTTCAAATTTTCATTTCGAAACTAGGGTGGCTCGAAAACTGAAATTTCCGCTATTACCAAGTATTTTTCGCGGAACCCTTGAAGACCTCTCGTGGAACCTCAGGGTTCGCAAAACACAGTTTGAAAAACATTGGTCCAAAACAATCTATAAAAATTTAGTAAAAGCCAAACCCCAATTTTTAAGTTTCCGAATTAAGCTTTTGAGTGGCTGTTATGAACTATTTAATCCTATGTAGGGTGCCCCCCCCCCCAAAACCCTATTTTTGGTCGCCCGTTATTTTATAATGGATCTATATTTTATTATTGAGGTTTCTTCGAGATTTTTATTCCACATATACCTATACATTTCTAATCTTTCATTACTTAATAAATATTGTATATTAAAACAGTTCTTTCACCATTTCATAATTAAAGCAATAACTTTCCCTAATTTCTATGAAATTAGGAAAAAACGATACCTGTTACCAATACACCATAACCTTATACGGCTATAGAAAGCCTTACTTAGGTATAGTTTTTAAAGGCAAGGCTTTAGTTTTCAGCGGAATGAAGCACCTCCACACAATGCTTGCGAAACTTAACTTTTTGAGAAAGCATTTTTCCAGGCGACTAATATCCCATACTAATATCCCATACTCACCTCACCTTACCCCGACCCCCTTGACTTTTTTTTGTGGGATTACATAAAAGACAGGATCTATTCTACCAAGCCTAAGACATTTGAAGCCCTTAAAAACCAAAGTCTACGAGGTAATCAACATCATCCCAGCCTAGCTATTTCCAAAAATTACGTCAAACATTTGTGTAAAGTTGATTATTATTATTATTGAAAAAATACAAAAATGGCGATTACACTGAACATTATGTTTAATTAAGGTTAATAAACTCCTACGATTTATGTACCTATTGCGTTTGTCTTTGTTTCTAGATTCCTCTTTTTTTTTTTTTTAGCTTAAAACATCTATTTAGAAGTAGGGACATTTGGGAGACACCTGGTATATAGGCCACAATTAGGCCTACGACTAACTTGCTCATTTAAGTTTAATTATACAACCTTGTCTTTCGTGTCAGTAAGGGTCAAAATCTTTACGGGAATAAGCTACGGTACAGTTTTAAGGACTCCTTTTCTATACGAACAATATAAGATAATGCAATTAACAATTATCTAATCCATATAAAATGTAGATAAAATTTTAATGTGGACTATAAGCGTATAGATTGCCGAAATCTGTTAGGGTGGTAAACTGGTAACCCACAAACTTACGTTCAGTCAGTCTTCGCTATTCATTAAAAAATAAAAAGTATAACCAAGGACAAAGTTCATACACTTCCACCAAAGTGCAACGGGGCCTGTTAATCGGTAAAAGGATGAGGAATCTTCTAACTTTCAGACACTATCCTACTGGTTTCTTAATACATCTCGTGAAAATCATAATTCGAATAAGCGAGTGCCACGTACGCAAGGTAGGGGAAATTTATAAAATTACACTGGAAACGCATCCAAAATAGGCGTTATACCTTCTCTATCCATGAATACCCTCAAAATCTCGAATAGATTCCTAAATACAATACCTTAATTTCAAATCAAATTTTATTACGAATCCCAGACTGAATATTGCTATTTAATTTTGCCTGTGGCTTCTTCATGTGGCAAGGTAACCGAGCGACACCACAGTCTCCGTGTTGTAAGAGGCCTGGGCTTCCATTGTTCATCGAACACTGGGTCCACCAACCCTATCTATTTTTTACCATGTAATTTAGCGTGTACGATGATCTTATCCAGCCAACAGTGAAACTGACCTTACTTACGGTGCACGTTAAGAGTAAACCATCTTAATCCAACGACCCCACAAAAAATGGGATAAAAATAAATGAAAGTCGTTCCCTCTCCATCGAAAATACGAACGTCAAAAATTATTTTGAAATCAGAGTTACAGAATCTGCAGCAAATATAAAGGTCTTCACCTACTCTTTCAATGCAACGCTGGATAGGTTAATGAATAGGCTCTAGACCAGTGGTGGCGAACCTATGGCACGCGTGCCCATTTGGACACGCAATCAAATTTGCCTGGCACGCCTAAGCAAAATGCAATAACGTTTCAATAATGAGTATAAAATAACAGACTAAATGTTTATAATTTGGTGTAATATATATATATAAACTTTGGTGGGCACGCGAATTTTTTTTATGGTTTACATGTTTTTTTTGGCACGCGACTGTAAAAAGGTTCGCCACCCCTGCTCTAGACTTTTCAAATGGATAATGTACAACGCTACCATACTGATTGCGAGAACTTTACCAGCCTGCGCCCAATACAAATGACAATCTTATTTTGTAATTAAAAATTTAATGTGTATTCACAGTTTGTAACATATGGTCAGATGGAATGTTTCGTGATGCATAGTACCTTTCCACTTTAGAAATATCGCTGAAGAACATGCACGCATCTGCGCCTGCACCTATTATATATATATATATATATATATATATATATACCACTACTTTCGCCTTGCCAGAGGCTACATACCATATCAACTTTTGTAAAAATACTAAGTCTACGTTTTACATTAAACTGAAAAGCATAGCCTTGCTGGGCCTACCACAAATAGTAATAAAAAATGCAAAAATTTCTTGAATTCCAACAGCAGCAGCACGTAATGACAGCTGTAATTTTTAGACAGAGCAATGATGCAAGCAGATGGCGAAGGCAAATAATTTCAGATCCAGCAGCTTTTAGTCCGTCTGTTATATCGTCTAAAGAAAGTATTTTCCATAACTGCTCGGCAAAAGCCAATGGCCACTGAAGAAGATCAAACCAACAGGCATTACCAAAAATTAAAAAAAAAAAAATTAAAAACAAACGTCCTTCAGTTTGAGTCATAAAATGTTCATGACGAGAGTTCTTTCAAACGAGAGCAAAACCAAGGCGTATACATTCCTTATTAAGAAAAATGCAGGTGGGTGGCGGGTTTCGAACATCGCAATCTTACGAATGCTGTTTTACACCTATTAAACTTCACGCACTGCTAGCATCAGTCTTTAAGGAGCTTCCGCTTATAATTAAATACTCGGTGCTAATACGGCATCTGAATAAATCAAGCCTCCGTACAGGGAAGTCCTTAGAGAGTTCGTGAGCCATTTTAAGCTAAAGGCTAATGGTGCTCGCGAATTATTATTATTATTATTATTATTTATATATATAATGCGAGGGACAAGTGAAAACTTTAAAGCGAATCCAAATTTGCAAACCTCAAAACGAAACCGAATACACATTTAGGGAATATTTACCCCACCTTTTGTAGGAAATAATGGCATACTAAAAATCAACCACATACAAAAGTAGGGCAAAATTTCATTTCATCTCCACCCCCGCCTTCATTTCCAGGGCAAGGTTAGGTTAGTTCGTTTGTTTGTTTGTTGAATTAAAATTAACAAAAAATACATTTCTCGAAACGCTT
Organism: Bathynomus jamesi; assembly: GCA_023014485.1. Classification (NCBI taxonomy): domain Eukaryota; kingdom Metazoa; phylum Arthropoda; class Malacostraca; order Isopoda; family Cirolanidae; genus Bathynomus; species Bathynomus jamesi. The sequence continues at coordinate 262,476 of JAJOZX010002681.1, read as the reverse complement.
TTAATATATATAGGTTAACCTTGGTTTTGTTTCAGCCCAAATTGTTTATTTTGACGGTCAAGCTTGTCATCCCACCCTAACCTACAGTTCAACGTGGAATCCGAACCACGCCCCACCAGCAGCCCAGCGTCTTAATCACTAGGCTACCCAGGGTACCCATGTATCTACCAACCTTATTTTTTTTATTCTGTGGATGAACAGCTGGGTTTTGCTGCGCGCCGCCTGCCGTCACCGGGTCTTCATCCCAGGCGGGGCCGATGGATATTTTATATATATATATATAATGCAAACCCACAGGGATAAAGAAAAATGATTCCAAGGTCTTTCGTGTATTCAGAAGTACATCTCGTCATTTCCTGATGAGGTGTACTTCTGAATACATGAAAGGCCTTGGAATCATTTTTCTTCTTCCCTGTGGGTTTGCATCATTCATTTCACATGTTTATGAAATTCATCCCATATATATATATATATATATATATATTGAAAGAGATGATATTCGTTAAAAGTTCATAAATATGAAAAACAATGTTTCATTCATATGATTGTTTCATTACAGACTTTTTATAGCACCATTTCGTAAGATTTAGGCTTGGAGTTATGTAGACCCCATGGTCCCAACAACTAAGTAAATTTAAGATTCCTGACGAGGGTAAACCTACATTTTAAATGGAAATAATTCCATTCCTTTCGTACATGTAGGGCCTAACTAATGGTGTCTCACATGACACATTAACATTTTTAAGGTTTCATTTTATTAGCTATAAAATGAAACATTTATGTCCACCCTTACAACGCTCTACTCTCGTCCTAAATATTATAGGGCCTCATTTAAATTGGTTACGTTGTAATAAAGTCTATATTAAATAAAATGAATGTACGATTATCGTTTCTGTTCATTACGTCCACAATGAAATGACAACAGGTCCTAACTGATCTAAGCTTAGTATCAAAGGACGAGCGTAATTAGCGACTTCCTAATTCACGTTATTAAAGTTACCATTAGTTATAAAATAAAAGGCCAATTAGATCATGTTTAACTAACCTCTAACAGACCAGGCATCAGCCTATTCCTAAATTACACTGTAGAAGACAAAATAGACGCCCTAAACTAGAAACGAATGACGTAGCCTAACGATGCCCTACAACCGAAACTATCCTAAGGAGCTAATTAGTTAAACTAGCGAGTTCATCACCGAAAGAACTTGCTTATTTCTTGGAATGCGTTTCATTCGTGTCTTTGACATTCATTTATAAAAAAGGCATCAAAGGTCGAGGATGAAAACATATTAAAACTGACGCATCCTCTTATTAACTGCCAGAACGATTTAAGTTGTACTGGATAATATAAGCCTAGGCCCTGCCCTATATAATTACGGTACTGCAAGACAGCGTATTCGAAAGTTGAAGTAAAAATATGGAAGCCTAAAATAAATGAGCTTCCATTGCCGGTTGGGTGATTTTCCAAATAAAATGGAATTCCATTTAAGTGTTATAAACGTGTACTAAATAAAAACTTAAAGGGATTAGACGATTTCAAGGGCAAGGGCAGAAGACGTTTCGTTTAGGTAGTGAATGCGAGTGAAATTACCTTCATTACGATAGGCCTAGTCCTTTATTTTTACTACATAACTAATAAAGGCTGCAAAGGTATTACAAAAAGGATAAACTATATCTTTTCTGTAATAGAATTGTTAGGATATAAAATTCTACTCCACTTATAAAACAAACTGTACTTAGGATTACAAAAAGAAAAGTTTCGTATTAAATTTCAAGAGTAAACGTAAGAAAGTAGCCCCTATTCTCCTCTTCATCCACAACTTAAAATACAAATCTATCTATCCTAAGTATAGCTGTATTGTTCAGAACCTTTGTGAGTAGAGAAAACTTAAAAGTTAGGTTGACCAATGAAAATGAAGATCTTTCAAAGGAAATATCGATATGGAAAACACTTTATTTTTAGGTATAACTTTTTTGCAATTTTCGAGAAGGGGAGGGAAAAAATCTCGTTTCACATTCACTTTGAGCTTATCAAGTTTAGTACTTATCGTATTAAAAAAAATTATAAACATGCATTTATTATTCCTAATGAAATAAAGACCTCCATTGTTTAGTGGTAAGAATAAACTGATGGATGAGAGAGATTATAAATTGAAGGGTTCGGGATTAAAAGGTAGGCCGTAATGCCCACGTGAAAACGCAATTAAAGGCCTAATAACGAATACTGGCGTGTGGAATCGCGTCGGCATTCCTCTCGAGATTCTCTTCCTCGCCAGAGCCGTTCGTAAACACGCAAATCGCGACTGCAGCGCCTTTCCGCGTTCGGTGAGCGGCTGAAGGGTCGCTGGCCGCTGACGAGCGAATCTTCCAGGTAGGGAAGCGGGAGGGAGCAAGGGGAAGACTTCCCCTACGAAACTATCGGAGTGGGGAGAGAATAGGGACGGAGGGAGAGGGGGAGAAGCGAGGGAAAGAAAGGAACAGAGAATAAAGAATCTTACGCGATATTTGCCTTAATCGTCAACACCGAATAAAAATTAACGTAAGTGAAACAAATTTCACAATATGCGAAAAGTTTAATGCGTGAAATGCGACCACATCAGTAGTTGGTTAGCAGAACCACGTGTGAAATAATTCCTTGCTGCTGAAGGGTGAGGCCGTTACCAATCTCTGAATTAAGAGGAATTAGCCCATCACGACACGATGTCGCCATAGTTTGACTATTATTGAAAATCATCAAGTACACAAGAAAAAGGGACATAATGAAGATTATGTTAGATTAAGTTTGACTTGGTTGGATTAACTTAATTGGGTTATTTTCATTAAATGTCACCATACACAAGTGAAAATATTGCGGGTTTGCAAGGCACCCAAATCTGTGTGTGTGTGTGTGTGTGTGTGTGTGTGTGTGTGTGTGTGTGTGTGTGTGAACGAGAGAGAAAATCAACAAGGAAAACCTTTAAATTTTCACACTGTGATTACATCGAGGGAGAGTCCGACCTTGGGAGCCCGAGTGAGGAATCGGGATACAGGTGTCATTAACCCATTACGAGTGCAATTGGAGGCATCGGGTCGAACGATCAACAGTGCCACGCCGGAATCTTGTTTGTTTACATAGACAAAAATTGAATGGCGATCAAATTTGGTGAATCAACTTGGGGGCGGGGGGAGGAGTTAAATTTTTATTATTTGCTCTTTAACACATTCAAAATGGTTTTCTTCAAGTGCGGGATAATTTACATCACTGTTTTTGTCGTTTTTAAATAGGCTTTGGGTTTATATATATATATATATTAATATATATATATATATATATATATATATATATATATATATATATATAATGTATTTATTGCATAATTGGAGCCCCAAGTATTTTTTAAATCTTTATTTAAAGGATAGAATCTTTCGATTACTGGTTATCATTACCAATCCTCAAACTCAAATGTTTTAGCTTATTAGAAAGATAGGGCTTAAATTCATGAGAAGGGCCAATGACACCAGAGTTCAAGTACACGCACTACGAAGTTACAATAACGAACAAAGTCTCTTCTTCGAGTTGCTATCCTCAAATGCAGTTAAGAGGTCCCACTGATAGCAGCGGAAGTGGTTCTATAATTAAGGAGGAATAATTGTTGAATCTATGGAAGAAACAAAGGTTGAGATCAAACGGATCAACCCGCAATGGCTTCGAGACACCGCATGAATAAACCACACGTCTAATTTTGTGATGAATACGTCAACTCGTTCAGATCCTGCTGTCCGTGAATTTAGCAGGCATTGAAAGCATTCTCGAATGGGAGATTCTTACACAAACTATGGCACGGATTAGTAAAGGTCATAAGCTTAATTGTTTTAATTAGCGGCTAAATGTGTTGGTTCCCGTTGCTGCATTACGAGATTGTATCAGATACATTGAAGCGGCGGCCATCTTTAGCAAGACCCCACCCCACCACCCGGAGTAGTAAAAAAAAAAAAATTAAACGAGTTTTCTCACCCCAAATGACTTCTCTTCCCAATTAATAACGATTTTAATAAATACTTAAGCGTTCTTTGACTTAAAAATTATATCATCCAAGAGTAATACTTTTAAATCAAGGAGTAATTCTATAAAGAACTTGCATCACAAAGAAAGGCGAGCATACCCATTACCATTAGTTTTATAATATGACGAAATCCAACGAAAAGACCGCTTTGGTACCCTAACAATTACAAAAGGGCAAGGACAGGCAAACCCGACAAAGCACCCTGCTGCTCGTAAGACAAAGCCGTCGAAGTAAATCACAATTATACTATGCAACAGTATTTTTTCGCACTAGATAACTAAAATGAAGCATCACTTCTGACAACGAACGGGTTTACTTACCATTTTTGTAGAAGTCCTTTGGGGTAGAGCCTGCGGCTATAATCCACTTCACCCACTTAATTGTACTTTGGCTGTTCAAAGTGAGATCAGGATTTAACAATATATTTAGAACTTCGGAAAGAACCTGGAACGGAAAATAATGGCAAAGTTACACATCGTCTGTTTCACTTATCTCTTATAGTATACTATGGTACTTGTGCATATTCTGCATTCATACGTATCAGCTTATTTACTCTCTGTCCGTGGCTTATTTACATTTCATTCTTAGCAAAATCCTTAATTCATTGTGTAATATTCACTGTTAAGTACTTTACGCATTATGGATTTTAGTAACTTTAAATGGATTTCTTGAATTTTATACATATTTTAAGCTAGGTCCAAATTTGTAAAATAATTCTTTTACAAATTAGGTCCCAGCTAAAATAGTATATTTTAATGGTACAGCTGACTTTATATACCTTATAATTTGTTTAACCCTTTCAAGTACCAGTGGACAGAGATGGGCAAGAAACATCAATATATCTTCGATACGATATAAAATACAAGATACTAGCTTATTGGGTATCAAAGATACAAAAAACTTTTAAGAAATTGTCAAGATACAGATACAAGAGACATATCTTGGATACTTTTCTTGATACAAGATACTTCTCTAACCAGTTTTAATTTGGAGACTAAAAATAAGGAAAAAGAGCTTTCAGTCATTTAAATTATTTTAAATGAAATACCTAAAAAAAGTTTGGTACGTAAGCAAAGGTCTCGATAACTTAGTCCTTATTGATTTAATTTAAAATCACTGGGTACTTTCACAGTTTTTGTGCTTATATCGTAAAATGTTCCACTTAATAAGGCACTACACAGTTTCATGATAGAAAAAGTTTCTTCATTTCTTGAATTTCTTCGTGACTGCCCCAAATCTAGTAGCATTCAAACAAGTAAATATGATCCAGAATTTATAATAGGGAAAAATTTATTCCAAGTCGTGCGCCGCGCCACTTTCAGATGCTCATTATTTTTAATTTTAGGCGCGTAACTAGACTTCTAAATTTGGAGAGGCAAGAAAGTTATCGTTGAGGGAGGGGGAAGAGGAGTAAATAGTGACCTTGTAATATGAATATTGTAAACGTAATAAATGTAACGAATTTATAATTCTATATATTATAATTTATTATTACACCGAGTTTCAAAAATAGCTTATTTTTACAATTATTTCATTTTTAGTTTGAACAGCAATTCTTTTAGATTGGGTAGAATTTTGGGGGACAATTGACTTCCCATGTCCACCTTGGCTACACCACTGAATTAATTAATTAATTAATTCTAGATTACGGTCGAGGCAGTAGAAGAACCAGGTGCCTTTCTCCAGTTATTTAGAGTAAAATATGTACAGTACGGCGAGAAATTCGAAGAATTTTGACCACAGCGAGATTTTCATAATCCTGCCAATGACACTGCGGCTCACACAATAATAATTGCGCATGTGCAATAATTCACGCCTCGAGATTTGCTATCATACATCTGGCACTCCCATTAGTTAGGAAATGCATAATTTTTATTTCAAAAGTCACGACGGCGGGGACTGAGATTCCTGAAATTATCTTGTATCAAATATACCATTTTAAGATACAAATAAATTTGTATCAAAGATACAAGATACTTTTATATTTTTGTTCAAGATATTAGATACAAATACAGTATCATCAATACTGCCCATCTCTGCCAGTGTGACTGTAATGTTTGCCGGAATAACATAAATCGTATTAAAATGCAACTTTTCTACAAATGCTCCACATGTTTATATAGGTTTAGTTTAGCTGTGGGAAAAGGAAGCCAAATACTATAGAAAAAAATTATGTATTTTAAGATTTAATAAGCTCCTCCTGAAAATCTTTTATTTTAACCAATGTTAGCCCCTAATACTCTATTACAGAAGATCGCTAATCCAAATTCCTTGGGACCGAGCAGTGTTCGAATTACCGATTTTTTTCCAACTACAGATCGCGATGTTTCCTATGGGCCCAGGTTGAGGTGCGAACATTTCGTAACTTCAACAGTAGTTTATTATTATTGGTAAATATATGTAAATTATTAGTAAATAAATAACATGTTTTTGGACTAGTGATAGTATTCAGACTGGCAATCTTCTATTGTACTGCAGGCCCAATGAATCAAAATATGATTTAAAACTGGTATAATTACTGTAGGCCTATTGAAAATCTAAATTCATTATAAATTGCATTTTTCAAAAGAAAACCATCAGGTGCTTGGCCTCCTGTCTGCCGTCTTTGGGATTGACAATCTGACATCAGCAAAATTATTACAGTATAAAGTGATTAGTTATGTTAAACACATTGAATAATTCATTGGATAACAAATACAAAATTCTATTTTTATCCTACAGTAGCATAATGGGGAAACAAATTTGTCTTGCAAGTTTCACTTTTGTATTAAGAGTGATTAAGTATAGTGCACCCTATTTCTTATTAATTCACGATAAGTCTATTAAAAAAAAAACCTGCATGAAACATTTTCTCGTGTAAATTTAGTATGCCTTCAATTTTTAACCACATGCAAATTCCTATTGATATGATGTAGTCAACTAGTATTACTTATATTGTTGCCTAGTAAGGCTCAGACCTTAACTTGGGCAATACAAATGTGTTAAGTGTGCTCTATTTCCTAAAGCACAGAGGTCATTACATTATAGAACTTGAACCTAGGAAACAGGACTGTTGACCATTTTAAAGTTTTCTAGAATTTAAAATATTAAGTTCTTGTGAATAGAAGTTGCAGTACAAACTGAAGCATATAGCTAGTTAATTAAATGAAATTTGTTTATTTTGTATATTTCCAACTACCTATTAAATTTCCAAATCTTTGAAGAAATTATCAATATGTTAGATCTAGAATGACTTAGCCACTTAGAGTGTTTCAGAAAGATATGTACTAGTATTACAGTTAAAAAATAAAGCTAGAGCATGTCAAGTGTGGTACTTACCAAATCTGGAGGTTCATTTTCTACAAGCTGTGACTGATGATGAAGGTATTCATCTTTAAGATATTTTGCAGTACATTTTTGACTTTTAGACAGAAGCAATTGAGCAACAGCAATTTTGTTTCCACTATTGAGAATGGCATGTTCCTTTTCAGGGAAGAACTCCTCTCCCTCATCTACATAGTTATCAGGGTTTTCGGGTGGGCTTTCATCAATGTCTATGTCAAAATCTTCTGAACTTTGATGAGGATTTCTTAGAGGATTTTCTTCCATTTTTTAAAATTAAACAAAATCTTTTACCTCAAACTTGTTCAGAGTTCACATTCTGTATTTCAGTTCTTTGCTGTTCATCCTTTTGAAATTTTAAAATTGTTTCATCAGTTATAATAAACTAAACAATGTAAACTAATTCTTGTATATAATTTTAAAGTATTAAACCTAATAAGCAATAAGTACATGCTGAAATACCTTTGCAAAATAATGTTATGAATATTATGCTAGAGACCTAATACAATAATTTAGCCTGGCCCTACATCAGAACTCCCAGCTCATTCTTCTTTCACTTAGACTTTAACCCATAAACCTACATCAGAAATCTTATGAAAATGCCAAGATTAATGAACTTGAACATTTATGCTGATGATCATTTAAGGCAAAGATGGCAGCTGGGATTTCCTATCTACAATAGAATACACTTTGATAGAATTTTGGAAATAAAGAAAATTGAAAATCCTTAATTGCAACTTATTCTTATAGGTAGGCCCTATGTAAGCCTATGTTGAAAATAAAGAGAACAATAAATCTTGCAATAAAGTTACATTTAAAGCTAATTTTGAGAGAACATTGGAATTTCATTCAGCTGAATAAAAAGTCCACCACTGAGGCTATTTTCCCACATCATAAGGTTATTAGTTATTTTTTCCTCAAAAATTATCAGAAATTACCAGGTTTTCTTTAAATTTATATAGCTACCCTAAGTTTTACTACTCTCTCTTTCCAGTTTTTGTTTTGTAGTCCTAACTTACCAAATTTCTGGTAAATTTTTCAATTACTTCACTTTTCAGGATGAAATTTCACCAAATTAGACGAATATGATAATGCTTATAAACAGGACTGTAAAAACCTATTCACATGCTCACCAGTAGCAAGTTAAAAAGACATGCTAGTGAGTGTCTTCTGAAACTTTAAAACAGGATTGTACTGGGTAGATACTCAGGTAGGTACCCACTTATCCACCCAGGCTGGGTTTTTTACAGTAAAAAAAAAAAAAAAAAAAAATTCCAGTGAAGTGTTTTTACTTTTTTTTCCTTACAATTCAAAAATTACAATCCAATTTCAATAGTGATTATTATTATTCAACATTATTCAACCATTGCCAATGAACTTCAATTTACTAAAACTTCTCATTTCCTTGTATGGAAAAAGCCAAGTTCCTACTCGTATATAAAGGTATAGCCCACAAAAGCGATGGAAATACTGAAGTGGAAAATCAGATCTTTTCTGCAAAACTATTTTTTATCTGCCAACAGTACCTACTCACTCAAAATAAGAGAGTGGGTAGAAACAAGTATATTCCACATGAAGAAAATGATCCATCAATTTGTAACTACCAGTAGCATGATAATCTACTCATTTTTCAAACTATTCTGCATATAAAATGGTATGTATTTGAGAAAATTATGGGTGAAAATAACAAATCTTTTTGAAAATGAAAATAAATCAAAATGTTTTTGAAAACTAAAATGCCAATCCATTCCCTGCATTATTGCTCAACATAGTTTAGACCATCCATGTGTGTGACAGGAAAGGATAACCTGTAAACTAACAACTTTACCACAACTAAGAACAGCAAGAATTTTTTTGTTTCATCTCCTGCTCCATTTGAGGATTTCATGACAACCAATTTTTTTTACCTTTTCTACTCCTAATCTGTCATGTAGTTTACCGTGTACAAAGCCAAAAGTGGAAACCAGGCACTAAACAGATGCAGAACTTGTTGGTAAAGAACGGATTTACTTTATGATGATTTATAAACAATAAACCATATACAGTATTTATGTTATCTAAGCATAACAGGCTTAAAGTATTTAAAATACCAATAGAACCCACTTTCACCCAATAAAACTGGTTGTTTTTTTTTGGTGGGAGAAGTGATAAAACCTGGGTGGGTTGGGTTTTTTACAACCCTGCTTTAAAAAGTGGTATTTTAAGTATAGTAGACCAGTAGGCCTTGTTAGTTGGTAAGTGTGTTACACATGTTTCCAGCCCAAATTATAAATTTTACTTAGAATGTCCCAAACTCCACTCCAAGTTTCATATATATTATATGCACCTCAGTGTAGTGGTTAGTGTCACTGACTATGAATCCATCAGCCCCAGGATCAAGACCCAGTGATGGCAGGCAGTATGCAGCAAAACCTAGCTGTTCATCCTTCCACACAAAAAAAATTGGTTGGTAGATAAATGGGCACCTTGGGTAGCCTAGTGGTTAAGACACTGGGCTGCTAGTGGGGCGTGGTTCAAATTCCATGTTAAACTGTAGGTCTAAGGTGGAGTGACAAGCTTGACCTTTATCAGAATGAACAATTTGGGTGGAAGCAAAACCAAGGTTAAAAATGAAAAGGTTTACTGGGAGACCAATAGTCCATATGACAAATACTAATAACACAAACTTAAAAAAATAAAAATAAAGACAAATACTAACAATAAAAATATGGTATAAATACAGTAAGGTCACCTCTAAACATGAATTTGTTGTAACACAGCATTGGTACCTGCGACACTCTTCGTCCAACACAAATGAGATTTGGAATAACGCGAGTTATGACCTACAACCTCAAATTCCAAACAAACACCTCTACAAAAGTGGATGCATACTCCTGCTTGCGTCTCAGAAATTCCACTAGATGAGAGATCTGATTCTGAATGAGAGTTCTCTTCCTTCTGTTTAATAAGTTTTTTTTCAATTTAAGTTTTTGTTTAGCATTTACATGAAGTTTACTGTAAGTTTTGTTTACGTTAGTGTTTGTGTTTACCTGTTTACAGTATGTTTGATTTAAATGTTTGTTTCAGGTCTAATGTTTAATATACTTTGAAACTACAGCTGTGTATCATTTTCCTCAAACATGAACTTTAACTTGACATAATACTATTTTCCTCATAGACTATTAAGTTTGCCAAATGTGAAGTCTTGACTTGACACAAGCCTCATGTTGGGACCTTACTTTAATGAAAAATTGTGCCGTAATATTAAAGTTAAATGAAGCTACAAACAAACTTTTTCATATCATGAATTCCATAGCTTAGATGACATATGGCAGGGCTGATGAATAACTTGGACAACTGGGTTGGCTGATTTTTTTTATTCTTTGCATTAAACTACATTGAATACATCTTGTTACATCTGGGAGGCTGAAGACATTGTGGTAAGCAAACACTTGTGAAGCTGAGCATTTTTGGGGCAACTTGTGTAGGAGTCTAAAACATGTTATAAAGCAAATTTAGGGTTCTGCCAGAACCTTTACCATAATTAACACAGTTGCTGCCAATATATAATAGTGCTGAAGGCATGGAAGTTTGTCTTTAGCTTCACATACAAAATCAGAAGCTCCTTATGGTTCAGCACAAAGGCTTCAATATTTTTTTATATCAGAGTAATCACTCAAGGAGCTGGTGGTAATTTGACCCAAATATTGAAGTTCTTGTACCATAGATTGGGGTAATCGGGCCCACCCTAAGTTAATTGGTTTATTATGCTATGTTGAAGAAGAAATTATTTTTTTATTTATGTTTTTAAGATATGAATTTGAATCCTTAATAATTACTTAAGAAATACCGTGCATCTTAACAGTTTTTAAGAATTTGCAGGAACATTTTTCTAAGTGTTTTTTTCAAAAATTTTCGCTTTCTGGATCATGGGAAATACTAGGCATTAGTGCAACATGAAGGAAAATAGCTATTTATGTAATTTTTTTTGTATAAACTACAAATATAATAAGGTAGTCATCAATAAAGTTTTAACTGTCTACCAATTGTGGGTCTAAATAGAACCCTTTGGGGTTATTGGGCCCACTTTGTGTGGGGTAAATGGGCACAGTAGGTTCTGGGTGATATTGTAGTGGCAGGCTAGGTTGATGTTCAGGAAACATATATTATTTTATTTCTATAATAAGACTAAAACCATTTATATTGCAGGAGAATAAACAAGACAAAATTTTGTCCAAAGGTTTGATTTACAAATGAAAAATTTAGTTACAAACAAAATTGTTCATTAAATTCGTTATTTTTTCATAGCATCAGCAGATGTCTGAAGTTGACTGCAATATTTTTGGTAGTAGTAAATATTACTAAAAAATAAAATTAAACCGTATAAAATATTTTAAATGTAAGACCTTCATTACTGAACCATATTCACACCCACCTCAAGCACTTCTATTTTGTAAGTACTCGCTATAAAATTTTGCTTTAACTGCATTTATTATTCATATTTCATATATATTTATTATTGTAGAGATCTAAAAACATTGTTTACAGCAAACACTGTGGGCAAAAATATGTTTTTGTAGCATTTTAAGACATTCTGGGGAAGTGATTTTTGTTCGTAGGAACTTCTCAACTTTTATAATGTGAGTCAATGGGAAAATAGGGTTTGATTTATAAATGGGTTTTCAGGAACGTAACTCATTCATAAATCAGGGGAGGACTGTAATTAAAGAGTGGTATTTTCTGTTATACTGAAGTCTTATTTACAGCTTACTGTGTTAAAGGTGTTCTATTGTCACATATTTCATGTTTTCCTGCAGCCATTTGTTTCATCTCTGCTACTTTAAAGCCATATTCTGACCTCTGGGCCCATTAGCCCCATTTTGTGGGGCAAATGGGCCTGGGTCTTATTTACAGTCTTGTTCATTTACTGTTAAAGATATTTTAATTTCTTTCATAATCATGCACAGCCCCAGCAACAATCTACTTAATGGTGGAATAAAACTCAGAATTGTTCAGCATGTCTTTTTGTAATCTTCCAATAATATAAAAAAACTGGGCTCAATAGCCCCACTTTATGGTACTACTTCTATTGGTTCACCTCTTATTTTGAAACTAATATCAGCTGACTGATTAGAGCTTTTGCGATAAAGTTGTACAACCTTTGGTTCCGCAAATTCAATTGGTGGATTTTAAGAGGAGATTTGTCCTTTAACAGAAGGACTTATAAACACCATATCATTGGTATAGGCTAGGGATCCCCCAGATACCAGATCATGATCCAGTATCTGGCCGATCCAGCCACTTCTTCAGTATTTAGCTGGATACCAGCTATCAAGTATGATCTGGCTGGATAATGGATAATTAATTAACATTTTAATCACATTTTATTGATAAAAAAATTCATATTTCAAGTTTTTGTGTGTACTTTATTTTAATATGGCTAATGCCAGATGATTTTATTCAGCTGTGGGAAGAGCCGTGTGTAATAAAGGGCTAAATTTAACATTTATAAATGATTTTCTTTTAAACAAAAAAACACAAAGTTAATTTCCCTAAAATTTAATAGAACTAGGTCCAATCAACTTTGCCTTTTTTCTTTCCAGCATTGAGAGTAATGATTTTGTAAAATTAGTAGGAACCATAAAAGTTTATTAAACCACTAGTTAATTGTAAGTTTTAAAATTTTATATCCTTAACACATTAAGCGCCATTGGCAAAAATCTGGTTTCCCGTAGTGCCAATGCTTTTAACAGCCATTACAAGAGTGATCCACCAGTGACTCATGTGGCAGTGAACGTGTTAAGAATACATGAGCCAGCCAAATGTCTGGTATCTGGCCATTTTTTAATCCAGCCAGATTATTTGGTATCTGGCAAAAATAAAAAGCAATATCCAGTATCCAGTTATCCAGCTATATTGTGATCTGGTACATCCCTAGACAAGAGGGTAGATTATTTATCTCTTGTTATCCATACATCATCCAGTTTTCACCTTATTAAGAGAAGCAATTAAACCATCAATAAACACATTAAACATTTTATATACCATATATATATATATATATATATATATATATAATAAGTAAAATACTGAACTTCCAAATGGTTTCCATGGCAACTAGGCAGCATTAGAGAATTTAAATATATCAAGTTGCTGGTTATCTTTTATTCATAGGAGAGGACTTTTATAACCAAGTATAATTATTATACATGTTGAAGATGGCCATTTCCAATACAGTGGGCCCTCATTGTTCATGAGGCTCTCTGTTCACAATTTCATGATGACCCATTTTACTATCAGTTTTGGTAAATTTACGACTGACTCCGCAAATTCATGATTTTGTCACATGGCATCTGCAATGCTGCCCGCGTTGGTTGATGCAGGTTCAGTCATGCTGTGTCTTTCACTGAGTGAGGTTGTGTCATTTCATGCTCTTCAATGCCAGTGTACTATATTTAGTTGTTTATAAAATATTACTGTACTATTTTACACAATTGTTCATGTAATAATATTGCTTTATATTACATACCAATACAGTAAGAAGTTTTATTTACATAAAATATCATTGCTTATGTAATATTACAGTAATGTTATTGGTTTTTATTAGTGTTTGATGCAAATCATTAATTAATACTATGTACTGCTTTTGGAATCAATTACGGTAGCCATTTTACATTGAAAATGGATCTCATTCGCAATTTATAATTTGAGACATATTTTTCTCAGTCCCAATTAATCACGAACAACGAGGGTCCACTGTGTGTGTGTGTGTGTGTGTGTGACATTACACCATCCCCTTTGTTAGGTAAATGAATATGTTTCTTCATTGCACCAACAATGAAGTGTATACTCCAAAAAAGATCTGATTGTGTCCCCTCCCTCAATCTGTTAAGTGAATGGAATGTTTAGAAATCTCAATGAGGAAAAGGATAAAAATGACACATTACCCCTTTTCAGTTTTATTTCACAAGGATAGTTCACTTTTGAGATTGATTTCTATTTTTCTCTGTGAAAGAAATCTAAGTCTTATCAGCACACTTGCTTAGAGAGTTATTTAACAAAACCAAATGAGTTCAACTGTCAAAGGGGATGGACAGACTCCCTGGTGCCATATTTACAAAAGATTGTCAAGGCTGCAAAGTTTTAGTCTAACAATGATATTAGCAAATAAATTTATAATTTTGGTTTTATACTCAACTCTTTTATGTGATTTATAATAGCCAAAAAGAATGCTTAGAATTTAGGAGTCTCCATTTATGATTATAGATTTGGCACCTCTGGAGAGCATTGTTAGGTTCATCAAAAAAAGATGCCAGACAATTTACTGCAGGCATAAAGGCAAGTTACATAATATTAAAAAATTTAAAGGATTAATACTTTAATTTATACAAACAGAATAATATCTTCAATTTTAACATTTATTTCCTGTGGAAAACCTTTTCTACATATATATACACATGAGGCACATTCAAGGAAAAATGAAAAGCAATTGCAAGACATTTCATGTATTCAACAGTAGGCTACACATTATCAGAAAATAAACAAAAGGCCTTGAAACTTTTCATTTTTCCTTGTAGGTATGCAGCATTTATTTACTTCACATGTTTAGTTATGAAATTTATCCCAGCCCACCCCAACATTTTATTTATATATCAGGAAGGTCAGGAATACCTCAAAATTTGCTGTTTCAAATTTCGTCATTTCGCAGATTCTTTGTCAATCTTTTACTACTTATAGTTTCGCAATCCATCATCCATATTTGCAGATTCGTCATTTTTTGAAAAAATGTGAAAAAAATTATTAAAATTGACAAAATTCAACTGTTTACCAACGCAATATACATTATATTTTGCCAAAAAATGAGTAGAATTTGATTAATTAATCTGTTTAATAACATAAAACAGCAAAATGTTCTCATTGAAACATGTTACAATCTACCTCAAATTTCATCATATTCTGGAATGAATTAATGATGAATTTTAAGGTATTCCTGTATATACTATTACCCCTCTATACCAGACTTCTCTATACTGGAATTCATTTAATACCAGACTATGTTAACAGACTGGTATTTTTGTTAATAGCTACTGGAATTAGTCTGGTATTAAAAAAAATGTATTAAAAAAAGGATCCAAATTTCAAAATGATTGTTGAAAACATGCTGAATAAATTTGAAAAGTTAGGCTGCAGCATGAGCTTGAAGGTTCATTTCTTACATCCCCATTTGGACTACTTTCCTGAAAATCTTGCTAGTGTCAGCAAAGAACAAGGAGAAAGATCTCACTAAGACATCAAGACAATGGAGAAGAGATAGCTATCAAAGAAGGTGAAATGTGAACATGATGGCTGATTACTGCTGGTCACTGAAAAGAGAGAGCTCCAGTGAAATGCATAAAAAACTAACAAAAAAGTAGATTTAGTCACATTAACTCAAAATTAAGAAAAATGTTCAACTGAATATTTGTACCAGCTTTATTCCTTTGACAAATTAATTACTTAAAACTGACCTTTGATCAGTTTGAAACATTTAAAATCCAAATATCCTAATATACTAAATATTAGGGATGTACCGATATATCAGTACTGTATTGGTGATATCGGGTAGATTTTTAAAAATATTAGTATTGGCTGCTATTTCAAAAGTACAATTTTTCCAAAATAATGAATAAAAGACTATTTAGAAAAATAACGAGTTATGTGAAATGATAAAACAATAAAATATTGGAAATTTCATTCTCTAAATTTTAGAGGATGAAATTTCCAATATTTTATTGTTTTATCATTTCACATAACTCGTTATTTTTTCACAAGGGTTAAGTTCTTATGTAAAAATAGCAGCTGCTTTGTATGTTCAGGAAAGAGCCAATTTCTGGCAGCACTGGCAATGTTTCCTCCAATACTGAACATGCATTCATTTGCAACTGTTGATGTTGCTCCCAAATATCTCTGAGCTAAGTTTCCCAAAAATACATTTACTAAGCCCAACATAGGCCCACAGTCCAATTGTGTAACAAACAAAACTATGACATCTAATGCAGTGTTGCCATCTTTAATGAAATGAAAACAATTATTGCTTTGTTGCCAAATTTTCAAGAAAGAAAATAAATTATGAATACAGAAATCCCCCACGTTTCAACGACCTTCACATTAGCAGAAAGTTCACTTGGATGGACTAAATCGCTGTCTGGTCATTAACATTCAGTTTAACGTAATACAGGGCATTAAACTGAAGATTTCCGCTAGAAAAGTCTGTTAGCATCACCGAACAATATTTTGGAGGATTGACTATATATGGTCAGTACATAAAAATAAATATTTACACATGCGTGTGTTCATAAGTAGGTAAGTCTATGTATGAATTTTCATGTTATGTGTTGAATGTGAAGATTCGAGGGCTATACATGTGTAACTGTACTGAAGTATTTTGGTTATGGAAAACCCCACTTTAATGTCCCATAGTCCAGTAAAGTGGGTGTTGTCCATACTTCACTTTAACATTCCCCAGTACATTAAAGTGGGGGTTCTCCGTACTTCACTTTAACATTCCCCAGTATGTTAAAGTGGGGGTTGCCCGTACTTCACTTTAACATTCCCCAGTATGTTAAAGTGGGGGTTGTCCATTAGGGTGGATCAATTTTACATTTTTTTCGATTTCTATATTCTAATAGAGACAAAAACTTGCGCATGCATGAGAAAATAGCCTCCGCAAAATCTTAGCTTAATAGGTAATCATCTTCTGCCCTGGCAGAGCGCTGAAAATCATATTTTAGTAGTCAAAAACGTATTTTTAAACCCTAGCCTAGAGTCATAAAATTTTGCATGTGTGTTATTTCATGCCTAAGCAACGATATAAATGCTATGGGAAATATATAAATGCATTATTTAAGACAAAGAGCCGATCTGAAAATATGTATATTATATATATTTTCAGATCGGCTCTTGGTCTTAAATAATGCATTTATATATTTCCCATAGCATTTATATCATTGCTTAGGCATGAAATAACACACACGCAAAATTTTATGACTCTAGGCTAGGGTTTAAAAATACGTTTTTGACTACTAAAATATGATTTTCATCGCTCTGCCGGGGGCAGAAGATGATTACCTATTAAGCTAAGATTTTGCAGAGGCTATTTTCTCATGCATGCGCAAGTTTATGTCTCTATTAGAATATGGAAATCGAAAAAAATGTAAAATCGACCACCCTATTGTCCATACTTCACTTTAACATTCCCCAGTACGTTAAAGTAGGGTTTTCCGTACTTCACATTAGCAACCACACACTCCCCTCAAAGTGTACGTTAATGTGAGGGTCTACTGTATGTTACAAAAATATGATGAACTAATTAACCATAGCTGGATATCACTATTGGTTATCAGCCAATACTGTTTTTAATTATCGGTATCGGTTATTGGCTAAAAAGTGGTATCGGTACATTTGTTTAAATATAACAAAGTAGCTATATGAAATTTTTTTTTTTTTTTTTTTTCAATGTGAAAAATCCTGATGTGACGAAACAAAATGGATGTTAATTTTGAAAACAGCATTGCAGAATTATGCAAAGTAACCTATTGAAACAAAAACAAATTTTTTTCTGATTTGCATACCCAGTGGTGGTGCAAGGGGAAGCAGTCCGCCCCGGGTGACAGCAGTACAAGTTTTCAAACCAAATGAAAAATTCGCCAAAGTAAGAAAAAAAATTTAAAAATGTTCAAACTATTACAACAGCTTAATGTTAATTTCCACTATAAAATAAATTTTTATTGACAATACAAAATTTACAAACGAAAAATTAAGTATTTGATAAAAATTACATCGAAAGGCGAATGTTTGTTGATGTTTTAGTTATCAGTTTGTTGAGCATAGCCAGCTGGCTGCAACTGACATTCCAAGTCTTGTTCACTTGACACTGACTCCACATACATGAGATGTTTCATTAAATAATTATGATAAAGCATAAAGTGCTGGTGTTTATAACAATATCATGGTACTTATACCAGTTTCCAGTAATTTTTGACAATGTGGTATCATAGTGATGTTTAAGTGTTTATAAATGCATCATTGCGATGTAATGATTTTTTTACTTCTTTATTTACTGGATATACTGTTAATTTTCATTTTGTCAGTGGTCTAGTTATTTGTGAGTAATGCTCATAGTTTTCTGCCTTTTTAGGAGTCGTGTTTGCACTCCCCCCCCCCCCAATATAATAATAATAATAATAATAATAATAATAATAATACAATTTGTTCAGTTAATGTATTTCAAGTCATAATAGTTCATGCTTGTTATTGCACATTCATGTTTTATACCTTTTGATTTTGAAATTTTGCAGAAAACATCCACTATGAAGCGAAATTGACCCAGTGGATTCCAACAAAGAAAAATGAAGAAGGAAAGAGAAGAGGTGGCTCAGGCAATGTCTGGATTAATTTTGAAGTATGTGATGCCTTCAACATCAAGTGCAATAGTAGAAAGTCTGAAGTCATTACTGAAGTACTGTGCTATCCCAAAGAAAATGCGGACACAAGAGGATCAGCTCAGATTTTGCTGTCTGCTGTATGTGATTTCTCTTTTTTGAGTTACCTTTCTTTCTGGTGTGAAGTCCTGGAAGAAATTAATCTCACACAAAAGTATTTGCACACAGTTGGAATCAGCCTTGAAAAGTGTATTGTGAAGCTCCAAGCTCTAAAACTGTTTCTTGAAGATCAGCGCAATGAAATTGTGGAGAGTGCCATTCATTATGCAACTACAAAGTGTGAGGAAATGGACATTTCTATGGAGAGAAGAGGTAGAGTAAAGCTCCGAAAAAGGATGCTGGTCTCACATTGCCAGAGGAAGTAAAAAGGGCTATGTTTGAATGTCTCAATCACTTTCATCAAGAATTGGAGATTCATTCTAAGGCAATGGATCAAATTCTGTCAATCTTCGCTGTTATTCAGCCAAACACTTTGGTTGTTACAACAGAAGAACAACTTTGGAAGTATATTCCAAATTTGACTCAGATTTTCTATGAATTCTGATGATATCGGGGCATTCGAGGAGAGATCACCCAATGCATGTCACCACTCTGACTCAGATTTTGATGAAAATTGACATATGGGGTTCTTCCAGGTGCTGATTTTACTGGTCAAAATAAAAAAGTTCTATGACCCATAGTTTTTGAGATATGGGCCCCCACTTTACCACCTAACTTTAATGGACAATAACTCCCAAACATCTTACCATAGACCTATGAAACTATACATTTTTAGAACCAGCATGAAGAGATCTATTAAATGATACCACATTCAGATGTGTAGAACAATAATGAAAATTTCCCCCCTTTTTTATTTTTGACCCCCCCCCCCTAGGCAGTGAAATCCAAAAAATTTTCATTTATTAAACTTCCATTAATTGTTAAAAGATACAAACTAAAAAACGTGGGTATCAAGTTGCAAGATATTTTAAAAATTATTGGAAAAATATGTACATTGTGAAATTTTGACATTTTTATGCCTGCAGACTAAAATAGAGAACTACAAATGATATATTCACATGGATGAAAATAAACAGCAAAAATACAAATTGAACACATATTACATCAAGTTGATTCATAATTACACGAGTTTTTTCAACTCATTTTCTGGGAAAACATATTGAATACGCATTGTTCCTGGCTTTAAAGTTGATGTGCTTAATAAACCTAAAATTTTATCTCTTGAGATGTGGCATGTATCTCTAATTTGTGGAAAGTAATAGTAAACACTATATCCTGATGGGTGCAAAAAGCTAGCCTCAGTCATCAAATTCTTCATTATAGGAATGTACAAATCCCAACCATTTCTGATCATTGTAAGTACAAACTATGTACTCTCCTATTTTCAGATTAACTTCAACATTATCTTCACCCAGAAAAGCTTTACTTATAATCCTCACCTCACCAACCTCATCAGAAGATAATTCAAATGTTATTTGCATTAATAGGTACAAATCTGTGGAATTTTTGTGTTCCTGTTAGCCACATACTTTTTTCATATCTGTCACTTAAAAATTTTTCCATAGCTTCAATTTCTTCAGAATTTATTAAAAAAAAATTTATGCTGTCACTTATATTGTTTGAACAAAATTCAAACATGTCTTCTGGTGTTAATATTTGATTTGCGAATGTTCTCTGCATACTCGCTCTGGCTACAGATCTTTTCACTGTACCCCCAATCCCATCACAAGCGCTCTTACCATGGCTTGTGGCAAAGAAATGCCACTCACATTCCAGCCCAAAATCTTCATGTTTACAAATGTTAACAAAGTTGAAATGATTTTTATATTGTCCTGCACATCCGTCAGTAAAATAATGTAATTTTTTGATATGAAGGTGGGATTTTCTAATAATAGGTATGAGTGTATTTAAAAAAGTGTAAACCATTGTAGTGTTATGTTTTGTATTTGGAGATAAAAAACAATAACTTGAATGTTTTGTTTCATTACTTTCTGGTTCCTTATAATATAACACAAAGGGATGCACTGTGCATTGGGTATTTTCCCAATGAAAACCTTGGGCTGCATCCTGTACTACAAATGAGTAGTTTTCTGAAAAGTCACCAAGAACTACAGCTGTATGGCTATTTAAATTATTCTTCAAGTTTTTTAGAAATGCACTCTGATTCTTTGCTATAAAGTGATGACGTGTCAATTTGACAATTTTTGTGCTTAATGAATTTATAAAATCATCTACAGATTCTGTTTTTTCAACCATATTGCATCGATCTGTAGTAACCCATTGTTTATATTTTATTTCCTCACATTCAGGATCGTTAACACTTTGAAAAGTGAGCAAAAAATTCTTAATACCTTGTTCTTTTGGACAGAGATTACATATTTGCATCATGCAATTCCTGTTGTTGACATCACACACTGCTTTCTCCATAAGAGTTGTGTATTCCAACCCTTTGACACCCAAAGCTGAGAATTGTATTTTGGCATTCTGGTGGTATGTACATACACACACAGAATGGGTACCAGCAGCTCCAGCTAAAACACAATGTCTGGGGCGAAGGCTGGCAAAACTAGAGAAGCCAATTTGGGGACTATCTGGATTATTTTTATAGAGACTAAAAGCTTCTTTCAGATTCATTAACAACAGTCTTTTCTGCACAGATTCTTTATACCCACTTTCATTTCTGATACTCAGGCAGTCTTTTGTACCTGGGCACAAATGACTAATTTCATCCAATTCAAAAAATTTCTGAACAGAATCTTTAGTACCTTTAGTTATTACTTTTCCTTTTGACATGGGTTCAATTTCAGGAATAATTCCAAGTCTTCGTTTTATATTTCTGCTTTTCTTAACTAAATATTCAGTTGTCTGAAATAGATTTATAGTTTTTGATATGGTAAATGGAGATAATGTCAATATTTCGAGTTTCCTCTCATAACTGTCAGTAGAATGGAAAGCTTCAACCAGTTCATTCATGAGATGAATCATTGACCTGAAACAAATTCATGAATGTATAATAGCTATAAACAAAACATTACATGTGCATATTAAATTTTTTGGATTATAATATTGATTTCAAGAGTAACAAAATGAGCATTCTTTGAGATAGTCAAATTAAACCAAAAATTATTTTGTGACCAAATGAATTCCAAATGATTTAATGGGCCCATTGATCTCCAATCTTTAGGGAGTTGTGCTTCTAGTTCCTACTATCAAAGGTGAATACCTACATTTTGTTTTTATGCTTCAGTTTTAGTTTAGTTATATTCCTACTTAATAATAGCGTATCATTTTAAAATTCATACTTTGAGTTTCATGATCCAACTTTGTAGCTTTTGATGGGCTTGGGATCTCAATTTCTAAACTTGTTTCTAGCTTTTGTTTTAAAGAACAACGTGCTTTTTCTATTGTTTGAATAGCTTTCACTTCTTTTCTTGAGGAACCCAAACCATCTGAAATTTTTTAATTAATAAATATTCGACTCCATTTGATATATATGGACAATAATAATTAATATGTCAACATATTAATTTCATAAGTTTAATAAGTTTAATAAATTTAATATGTCAACATATTAATTTCATTAAGTTTTTCAGCAACTGCTGAAAAACTGTCTTGAAAGTAAATGCATTATAAATAAATAATATAAATAAAAAAATTATAAATATAAAAAGTACCTATCATTAAATACTTACGCTTCTTCACTGGAGTCACAGTAAGACTTTCTAGAACTTGAGAAACCTCTTCTTTGGCATTACTTGATATACTTGGATCATATTCATTGCTTTCTGAAATAACATTCTCAGAAGACTGA
Source organism: Bathynomus jamesi (assembly GCA_023014485.1). Classification (NCBI taxonomy): domain Eukaryota; kingdom Metazoa; phylum Arthropoda; class Malacostraca; order Isopoda; family Cirolanidae; genus Bathynomus; species Bathynomus jamesi. The sequence goes on along the minus strand of JAJOZX010002681.1, from coordinate 239,842 downwards.
TTGTGATCAGACTCTTCACTTTGTGATGTTGATTTTGTTTGATAGCAACTCTGGTCTCTGGGTCAATAATTTTCTACAGTTGCTACATAGTACAGTATTCCTTTGTAGTTTCCATTTACATTGATCATAAAGTGATTGGCTGATGGTTCTTATATCCTTGTGTATCTTTTTCTTATGTTTTTGTAAAGGATCATCACAGTATCTAACCATTTTTCATTACTAAAAATACATAATTGTAAATCTCAAAAATAAGATATGATTTGACTCAAAATAAGCACATCTGTAATAAAAATAAGCATAATTAACAAACATTTGAGAGAGAGAGAGAGTGCATGAATATGAGTTATACATAGGATGTAAATATATCATTTCTAGTTCTCTATTTTAGTCTGTGTAAAAATGTCAAAATTTCAATGTACAAATATTAATGTACATATTTTTTAAATAATTTTTAAAATATCTTGCAACTTGATACCCACATTTTTTATTATTTCTATCTTTTAACAATTAATGGAAGTTTAATAAATGAAAAAAAAATTTTTGGATTTCACTGTCTAGCATGGGGGGTGGTCAAAAATAAAAATAAAAAAGGGGGGAAAATTTTTATTATTGTTCTACACATTTGAATGTGTTATCATTTAATAGATCTCTTCATGCGGATTCTAAAAATGTATAGTTTTATACGTCTACAACAAGATGTTTGGGAGTTACTGCCCATTAAAGTTAGGTGGTAAAGTGGGGCCCCAAGATTTTGGGGGCCCATATCTCAAAAACTATGGGTCATAGAACTTTTTTATTTGAACCAGTGAAATCAGCACCCGGAAGAACCCCATATGTCAATTTACATTAAAATTCGGGTTGGAGTGGTGACATTTTTTAAATTTTTGGGTGATTTGTCCTGGAATGCCCCTACAGCATGGAAATTGGATGACTTCGGAGGCATTTGGAAGCTGCCAAAATCAGTGCTGAAAAGGCAAAGAAATGGACAGCATTGCAGTTTCTGGAGTTTATTGTGAAATGGGATTTTTGTGAATCTTTGCCAAGCTTGTCAGTGTGTTTCAGATTCTTTTTGACTGTGTCTCTATTGCTTCATGTGAAAGAAGTTTTTCCAAATTGAAGTTGATAAAAATTTCTTTTGCTCGACCATGAGTTAGACAAGATTGACAAATCTGGATTTACTTTCAATTGAACATGAATATGCAAAGAAGGTGAATTTTGATGAGGTCATTGATCAATTTGCAGAAATTAAGGCTCAAAAGTAGAGACTGTGAATCCTCTCTATTTACCTTTGAAGAATAGGCTGAGCGTTGAGACTGGATTTCCTGTGTTTTTTCTATAAAATAAATGCAGTATTACCTGTTCACTGAATTTTTAATGTCCTGCATTTTTCTTATTTCCAATTTGCTTATGACAGTATTGTACTGTTTAAAAATCTACTTGCAAACATAATATATTTTTCTGTGTGTTTAAATTTTAAAATTATTTATGGGAGGTGCCAAATACTTTAAGGTCCCTGTGCATACCAGTAATAATTACTCATTGGCATCATCAGGGATGAATTAATGGGTTCTCTTTTGGCAGTATGAGTAATGGGAGGCATCGCTTTATTCCATTCTATAGAGGCATTAATGTTGTACCATACTTGTTTTTTTATTTACTTTCTTGATTGCCACATAATCTCCCTGTTCACAAGCCAAAACAAACCAATTTTTCCATACAGGCTTACTATATCAAACGCAGCTAATTTAAAGGGTTTTTATCTTTGCATATTTCTTCCAAATATGAACTATCAAATTTTCCTTAACCCCATTTGCTGCTGTGCAACCTGTAATATAATGGGCTCTCGCTTCTGACCATTTCTACACAGCCCTGTACATACACAGGTTTAAACTTTAAACCAAGATATCTCTTTGCGTAGCCCGTGTTTTTGGGTCAACTCATAACTGGCCACTTGCACAGTTAATAGGTTAACCAATAAGATTTCAGAAATTCATTACACAGGGACACTGCCTTATATTTCAAACATTTTCTTGGTCATTTTTATTCAGTTAGGCCTACCAATTTTATAGATTTTCAGCTTGGTTAATAAGCTTTACATAAATATACTAGATACCTTTTGTCAATATTAAATATTATAATGCTAAAATATGGGAACTTGGGTAAAAAATGTGGAATAACCTAGCTAACTTTGTATGAGCATAACTTTTAAAATATTCCCAATATCAAAGGAAGTTGATGAAATTGGTTAGAACAAACACTTAAAACTTCTGCTATTTTAAAACTGGGTAAATCCAGGATAAATAGACAGGTAGAAGTGCTGATATAACACTAATACATCTTCAATATTCACAAAACTTGGTCTGAGGGTGTTTTTTAGTGAAAAAAAACAAATTCCCAAATTTTTGAAAATTGGTCAAATAGGTCAAAATTTAGGGTCAGGTCAAATTTTGGCCAAATCATGACCTAAGAATTTTTTAAATCCCTATATCTCGGCTTCTAATTGTCGTAGCTTAATAAACTTTATATGGATGGAAGCAGAATGAGCCCTAGTTTCCAAAAATGGTACTTTCATTGGATAATTTAATAAAAAAAACTTAATTTTGAAAAAAAATAAATTCAGGATTTGACTTTGAAGGGATCAATTTTTTAAAAATTTTTATTTGAAGAAAAAATGTTGCCTGAGCAAAGATCTACCATAATCAGCAATAAAAAGTTAGCTTACAGGCCATTATATAGCTTAAAACTTAATTTTATTAATGCTGGCTTTCTTCATTTTTTCAGAATTTTATCATCAAAAACTTATTTAATGAAACTAAACATATTAAATAGTAGGATAATATAATAAGGATATACTTAGCGTTTGTAATTATTAATTGTAATTTAAATATGTATCTACTCTACATACATGCTAAGTGCTAACTTCATACATATATGCTAATTTGTTTTAAGTTTTCTTGAGAAATTTCCTAAATCTTGAGCTGGAAAGACATACTGTATCCTTGTTCCGCCTCTTAAACTTGACTCAACTGTTCCAAATATGTTCTCAGGGGGAACAGGGCAAATATGATCTGCAGGAAAAATGTACGAGGGCGCTATTCCTGAAGGATAAAGAAATTTAATCAAATAATCATCATATTCTGCATCATACGACTCGACCAGTCCTAACCACAATTCTTTTTCATACACACAACTGACAAAAGAGCCTACTTCTATTTCTTTATTGCTTAACTCTCCTTCGATATCACCAGCTTCTCCATCATGATCTACTTCTTCTCCACTAACAGTTTTTCTTATTTTTTCTGACTGAAGCCTATTAGATAATGAATATACTTTTAAAGTGTTTGCTGACAAAGGGATAAATCTATGTCATTTTTGGGTACCTTTAATTGGGATAATCGGTAAATTGAGATGCTCTTGTAGGGAATTTTCTATTTCTGTAACTTCATTTTTGGATACATAAAAAAAAGTTATTGTGGAATCTAAATTAGTTGAGCAAAATTAAAAAAAGTCTTTGGAGTTAAAATTTGATTATCAATCAGTCGTTGTAAACTGGCTTTTGCTACTGATCTTTTCATAGTGCCACCTATTCCATCACACACGCTCTTTCTGTGTGATGTAGCAAAAAAAATCCAATCTCTGTCTATTCCAAAGTCAGCTTTGTGGTGGCATAAATTCAAAAAGTTTAATTTATTTTTATACTGGGATGCACAGCCATCAGTAAAGTAGTGAATTTTTGATAAAGTTGGATGCTGCTCACGAATACTAGGTATAAGTTTTTTTAGAAAGGAATATACTGGCATTGTACTGTGCTTATGACAATCAGAAATAAAACAATAACTGATAAATTTTTTGCCAAGTTTATAATAATATACAAAAGAATGCATGGTACAGTGGGAAGTTTCCCAGTGAAACCCTTGTGCCGCATCCTGACCAATAAAAGAAAATTTTTCTGTGAAGTCCCCTACAAGAATGCCTTCATTTTCTTTCATATTTTCTTTTAGCTCTTTAAAGTAATTGGATTGGCTTTTGTTTGTGAAATGATGCCTAGTTAGTTTTGTAATATTTTTACTCAATGATTCCACAAAATCTTGTGGAGATTCAACTTTGTCTTTAATCATGCAGCTGTCCACACTCTCCCACTGTTTATAAGTTATTTCTTCCACATTAAACATAAAATCTAAAGTTTCTAAATATCGTTTAACACCTCCCTCATGGGGCATTTTTTACATTTGTGCATCATACAATCTTCATCTTCTATGTTACAGACCGATAAGGCCATCAGCCTTTTGTAGTCTAAATCTTTAATCCCCAAAGCTGCTATCTGCAGCTTTGGGTTTTGATGGTATGTACATACACACACACACACAGTGTGTGTACCACTCTGACCTGCAAGTACACACCAAGAAGGTCTTCACACCAAGAAGGTCTTAAGTTTGCAAAAGAGCTAAATCCAATTTTTGGATTAGCTTCATTTTTTATATATTCTCTGAATTCACGTAAATTACATAGCAGAGTCATTCCAGCTCAACTGGTACAGATTTCAGAAAGTTGGTTGGGTGACCATCTCTGATTTTCTTAAAATTTTCAGGGTTGATTCATACACCATTCAATAGCTTAAATCTAAAATTTTAGCTTCCTCAGTCAAAAACTTTTAATTTTATGGTCGCTTAAATGGCCCCCACCTTCGACAAAAAATGCCCATGTTGGGCTTGATCAGCCAATGCCTTCATTTTGAGAGGCCTTGAAAAGTGTCTTCTAATAGGAGTAGAAGCTTCAAATTTGTCATGCCAATACAACTTCTGGTGGGCTTTTCAACTTTACAAGCTAAAAGGCTGTGGAACAAATAGTTTCTGAGTTACAAGGGCTTAAACATGGCTCCATTTTGAAGCTTGCATCAATTCCTCCCACTTTTACGACTACCATTTTCAAAAGTTTTAGTTCTACATCAATCACAGCTGTTTTAATACTCCTAATAGTCTCTATGGGTTGTAAATTTATGAGTGAAATAAAAAAATAACCAAAAAAGGATTTATTTTTATTTTTAAAAATTTCCAAAAGTTGATATTTTCACAAAATTTGCAAAATTAACATCAACTTTAGGGCTTAATATAAAGGTGTCCAAAATTAGTCGGAGTTGATACTTCTAGTAAAGAAAGATACATATGTGTACAAAAACATATATTAAGGAATAGATCTCAACTCAACTCCTTCATATAGTTTTGGCTATTCAAAGAAAAGTACTTTGTGAAAAATTCTGAATTTTTTCAAAATTTTGAAATGTTTAAATTTCTTTTTACAATATTGAAATGTAATTTTACTTCCATTTTATTACTTGGTAAGTTAATTCACAAATGTTAAATTATCTAAATAAGTTTTACTCATAAAAAAGACATAATATATACACCTAGATTATTACTACATTTGCAGTTAACACAACAGATGGACCAGCTTGAAGGCTCAATACTTGGATCTACCTAAGTAAATCATGTAGAACCATGTTCTACTGCTCTTTAAGCACTTCCTAGTAATTTAAATTATGCAGTTAGTACAGATAAACTAGCAGTAACCACCATTTTCAGTACAAAACCTTAAATTTAAGTAGCTTTGTTGTATTACTTCCCTTAATACAAGTGTACAGTACTTAGCTATATACAGTAATGAATTCCTGAGTTTTTAAGCATGTGAATTATTGGCTATAAGTTCATATTCTTCTTTTAATATGTGTTGTTTTATGTAAATTCGTATGTAAACTTATATATAGCTAATAACTCTTATGTTTAGACACTGACTCAGGAATTTATTATTGTACTCAGGCTTTAAGTCTGATTGTCTTCAACACTCCATGGCCTCACAGCCATAAATTGGCAATTTATTATTCAGCTTGATACAGGTCTGTAGTTACTTAGGCTTTTTTTAAAATACTCCTCAATTTTAGACAAACAATCATTTGATAACTTGTACTGTCTCCCCATTTTCCCAGCAACTGTAGGTGGTTCAATTGAACACAAAACATGTTGGAATGGAATCCAGCAAACGTCCTCTTGTTCAGGCCATTTAAAAGGATTCTTTTTCATGAAATTTACTAATAGATCCTTCTCAGTATCACACACTTCAACTATGTTTCCAACAAACCAGTCACCTTCATAGAAACAGGCCACATATGTACCAGTTTATATTGGTAAGCCACATTTTCTTGTGTAGCATTGAGGAAGGAAAGTTGTACAGTGCCCGCGAAAAGTATCCGATCACCCTTGAAATTTGTATTTTTTACATAAAAAACAATGTTTAAATGTATACTAACCTTATATTAGTATTTTGTCATCTGTCCTTTGGTTTGGATGACTTGTTCTAGACGTTTTGGCATGGATTTAATCAAGTTTTGACAAACTTCCACTGATATTTCCTTGCACCATACCTTTTTGATGGCCTCTTGTAATTTTCGACTGAGCCAGTGTCGTGGCATTCAACCTTATTTTTTATTATTAGCCACAGATTTTCTATCGGATTGAGATCTGGACTATTACCAGGCCAATCCAAAATATCAAATTTATTGTCAGTAAGTCATCCGTTTTGTCACTATTTTGGCCCTGTGACATGGTGCACCATCATGCATGTATGTTTTTGTCCTTTGGATTGCCATTGCCATTAGAAGTTTATCCTGTAGCATTGCTAAATACCGTGCACCATTCATAGTTGTGTTCTTCGGAAGAAAATATAAGTTTCCACGCCCATAGTAACCGAAACAACCCCAAACCATCACACTTGGAGGGTGTTTCATTGTCTTTAGGGTGTATTTAGGGTCCATCCTATTTGAGCCAATAGGCCGGCGAACCTTTTTTGGACAACTTCTGAATGTCAAAAATGTCGACTCATCGCTAAATAAAACCTTCTTCCAGTCATCAACAGTCCAATGAATGTATTTTTTACAAAATGCGACACGTTTTTTACGCATTTTTTCATTAATGAACGGTTTCTTAGCAGCATGGCGAGATGGTAATCCGAGTTCTTTTTGGAGCCGCTCCTGGATAGTTCGTTCAGAAACACCAGATAACAAATTATTCATATTAAATTTTATTTCTTTCGCAGTTATTGTTGGGTTTTTCAATACTAAACGTTTCATAAGTTTGTCTGTTCGCGAATTTGTTTTTTCTCGGTCTGCCAGATCGTTTTTTAGGGACTGGCGTGGTTAGGCCACCATTGTTCTTAGCCCGTGAAACCCATAAATTAACGGTACTTTGGGATATGTTTAATTCCTTAGCTATCTGTCTCTGTGATTTCCCACATGCATGCAAAGCAACAATAGCACCTCGACAATCACTCTTAAGTTGTTTTTTAGCACACATTATATATAAATTTTATTTACACCACTTTCTGTAAAAAAAAAAAAAAAATCAAGAAATTTACACAAACAGTGAAATCTGACAAATTTGAGACACAGCCACCCGCAACGAAGGCTACCAGAACACTAATTTGAGAATGCGTTGGATAGCTCTCATATCAGCGAGCAACCTCAAAGTTACCAGATGTCGCTAGAACAAATAGAAAGTGAATTACGTGTCTCTGAATATTAAGGGAAAATATTGTATTTTCTTGAGTGATCGGATACTTTTCGCGGGCACTGTATGTTAAAGAAATTTTCATCACTAGAAATTTTGTACAGTTTAATGCCTGTTGATGAAGGTCTAAAGCAGTGATATGAACGGGTTCCTGGGATTGTCTTAATTAAGGAATACCTTTTTTCTAACTCAAATAAATTAGCATTTTCCTCAATTTTAGCTGAATCAATGTACAGAAATTGTATACCATTAATATTAGATTTGCACCAATCGAACATCTCTTTTGGATTGGTGATGTGACCTTTACTTGTTGCTTGTAGACTTGCCCGGGCAACTAACCTTTTGATGGTGCCACCACCACCATCGCAGGGGCTCTTTCCGTGAGAGGTAGCAAAAAAGTTCCATTCACATGTTAGTTGGAAATCTTTTTCATGTAACACTGAATTAATGATGTTTTTATAGTTTTTATATTGACTTGCTGCGCCATCGCTAAAGTAACAAATATGTTTTAGTTTAGGATTCTGACTTTTAAGTAATTTCAAGGCTTCACATAAAAAAGAATGAACTGCAGTTGTGTTGTGTGTAAGTGAGTCTGATATTACACAAAAATTTTTAACTTTTAGTTCACCATCAGCTTTTTGATAGCAGACTACCGGATGCAAGGTAGCCTGGGTATTGTCCCAGTGATGCCCTTGTACAGCATCCTGAATTATAAAACTATAGTTTTCAGAGAAGTCAACAAGCACTAATGCTGTAGAATCATTGAGGTTTTCTTTACAGTCAGACAAATATTTTGATTGGGCTTTTGCTATGAAATGGTGTACTTTCAATTTTTTTGCACTTTCACATGTCTTCTACTACATTCGAAACACTTTTTGTCATTGTGACCAGTTGGGTATGGTCTGTATGAAGCCACTGCTTAAAGGAAACCTCATCATCCATGTCATAATCATTGTTTTCAAAAATGGTAAGAAGCCAATCCCGTAATTCATTTAAACCAGGACATGTTTTGCAGTTATTAATCATGCAGTTTCTGGTTTCAGTGTTGCAGACTATTTTCCCTAGTAACACTCTTAATTCTACTTTGACAGGGAGTGATTCACATAAAAGTTTAAAGTTCTGGTGTATTTCACAAATGCATACATTGTGTGATCCTTTACTCCCCACACCCATACACCATTTTGGTCTCAGTTCAAAAAACTTTGATTTGGAGATTTTGTCATTTGGATATTTATTTTTGTAAAGCATATATAATTCTCTGATATTTGTCAACAACAGTATTTTCTGCTTGTGAACCTTCCCTTGTGGTGTTTTTATTGATTTGTCTTTTTTACCAGGGCATTCTCTAGTATATTCATTGTTTTGGAAAAATTCTATCACTCTTTCCTTTATTTCATCGCTTATACCCTTGCTACTCTTTTTATTTCTCATTATAGGAAGGATACCTTCTTTTCTCTTTAAGGCCCTCACAGCATTAACCATTCTGGCTGACACTTCAAATTCTTTCATAATTCTTTCTCTGGACCAGGTTTTACCAATTGGAAGGAGTGTTAGAATTTGTATCTTTTCTTGTCTGGTACTAGTTTTACACTTTTCTTTCAGTTCCTCTATCATATGCTGATAACACTTTTCTTCCTCACTCTCTATAGGTTTCTCCGCTTCCTCATCCAAAATGCTAGGCTTCATATGAAGTACTTTTGACAGCTTTGATTTTGTTGATGTTTCAATTTGCTTTAGTTTCCTTTTCGCATAAAACTTTCGATCTCTTGTTCTTACATACTTAATGGGTGAGCATTCTAGTGAACCTAACATTTCATCAAATGTCTCCTTAACTATTTCTTCTGGAACATATTCATCACTACCTGAGTCTTTTTAATCTTCAATCGTCTTGGCTCTAGAGAAGCATGTTGAGCAAAGTTTCTGTCCTGGTATCAGATTCAGTCTAGTTGCTATGTCTTTGTCAATAATTTGTAGTGATTCTGCAAATAAAGTAGGGTAATGTAAACTAAACACATTGGAAAATAATTTTAAAACCTCAACATTTGGTTATAGGCTATTCGTATAAAATATTCAAAACATATGCATTCAGTAGCACAGTATATAGCCTACCCTATTAAAATTAAATAGCTAATTTAGGTTACAATTTACAATATAAACTTCTTTATGAAATATAAATATATTAGTACCTATATTTACTTACTTATCTTCTTTCAATGATTTCTCCATGGATCTTGGCAGCTATGTTGCATTTGTTGGTAATGCATTCCAAACATTTTTCCATGGTGGTAGCATACAGTTGCTTTTGTTCTCCACAATAGCAGTTTCCTTGTTTCATCTGTCAGCTCATGTAAGGTATACATAGTTTACATACCCACCTTCCTGGTGAGTCTGTGTTCATGATATGGATCATCCAAGTACATACCAAAGCTGCACTTTGATTCTTGATTAGAATAAGCCATTATTACAGGCAGTAAAATTAAGTTAATTGCTCTAGTTAAATTTTCTGAAAATAAAAGATCATGATCTATAAAATAGGCCTGGACATTAATGATTAACTATCATGTTTTACATTTATAAGAATATACAAAGCGAAATGAGCTACCCAGAGCCCTTCGAGTCGCTGGTTGTTTTGACAGACATATTAAGTTTCTTGTATGTTTTAGACTTATTTACATATTACAATTGTAAATCAACTTAATAAATAATAAAATGGAAGTAAAATTACAATTCAATGTCATAAATAGAAATTTAAAAATTTACAAATTTTGCAAAAATTTGAGATTTTTCACAAAAAGCACTTTTCTTTGAATCACCAAAACTATATGAAGGAGTTGAGTTGAGATCTATTCCTTAATATATGTTTTTTACACATATGTATCTTTCTTTACTAGAAGTATCAACTCCCTGACTAATTTCGGACACCTTTATATTAAGCCCCAAAGTTGATATTAATTTTGCAAATTTTGTGAAAATATCAACTTTTGGAAATTTTTAAAAATAGAAATAAATCTTTTGGTTATTTTTTTATTTCACTCATAAATTTACAACCCATAGAGACTATTAGAGGTATTAAAACAGCTGTGATTGATGTAGAACTAAAACTTTTGAAAATGGTAGTCGTAAAAGTGGGAGGAATTGATGCAAGCTTCAAAATGGAGCCATATTTAAGCCCTTGTAACTTAGAAACTATTTGTTCCACAGCCTTTTTGCTTGCAGAATTGAAAAGCCTACCAGAAGTTGTATTCGCATGACAAATTTGAAGCTTCTACTCCTATTAGAAAACACTTTTCAAGGCCTCTCAAAATGAAGGCATTGGCCAATCAAGCCCAACATGGGCATTTTTTGTCGAAGGTGGGGGCCATTTAAGCGACCATAAAATTAAAAGTTTTTGACTGAGGAAGCTAAAAGTTTAGATTTAAGCTATTGAATGGTGTATGAATCAACCCTGAAAATTTGAAGAAAATCGGAGATGGTCACCCAACCACCCCTGTACCAATTGAGCTGGAATGACCCAGCATCAATCTCTTCTGCATCTTCACTTTTTCTCCATTTTCATTAATAGTAAATTTATAATCCTTCATTCCCGGACACATTCAGCTATAATCATCACTCTCATAAAATTCTTTTACAATCCTCTTCACTTCACTGGTTATGACTTTTCCTTTCGACATACTCGGAACATGCGGTAATATACCATATTCTTTTTGCAAACTCTGACTTTTTCTCACCATATATTTAGAAGCTTCAAAGAATTCTGCTGTTTTTTCAATTGAAAATGAATATAAAGATATAATTTGTAATTTAATCTTGCGATCAGTTGTAGAAATAAATTTGTCTTTAAGCTCTTACATGACATTTTCATACCTAAAATTATATAATAAAAAAGAAATGAGTAATTAAGGATTAAATTTTATTTTATTCTCAAAAAAATCTATTGTTTCATTATGTATTGTACATATAAATAACAATAGCTACATGTTTTTAATGTATAATAAACTTTTTGCCTTTTTAAATCATCCCAATGACCCTTTTTGGACGGGCCAGCAACAGCATCTTCCTGGATAGAAGTCCTGTAGGTGGATTCTATACTTCTTCAAACTTTTCCTGATGTTGCCTGAAATTTTGAAGTGGCCTTTTTTTTTTTTTTTTTTTTTTGCTGGGACATTAATCCAGCTGTAAAGAATTGCATAAAATTACAATTGAGATACAAATTTTATTAAATTATATATATGTAATGTATGTTAATTGTCTAACTAAGACTTGGTTTATTAATTAGATAAAAATTAAATATATGTTTATTGAAAGATTTCATTAATTATATAAAAAATAAATATATGGTTATTTAAAAATATTTACCTGTTTTTATGGGGCTCTCATCTAAATATGGTAATATTTTATCGCTAAGTATATCCTTATTATGCTGTGGATCTTCCAAAAAAATTTCTTCAACAGGTGGAGCCGTAGAAATATTTATAGACAAACTACTACTGCGCTCAAAGGATTCTTCATTTGCTGATAAAGGACACAGTTCTTGTAGCAGCACAGCCTCTTCTGCTGGTGCTGGTACAGATTCCAGTATTCCAGGTTGACTTCTTATTAAGGTGTAGCAATTGCTACACAATAGCTAATCCTTTTGAAGAACTCCATAACTTACAGAACCCATAAGTTCCGTAACTTTTTTAATATTATTGAAAATTCTTTTTTTGTTTTTTTAAAGGATCACAATATAATTTCTTATTTTTTGAAGTTATTTAGGTAGATATTTAGGTACACCTGTATCTTTCAATATATAGTTATTAAAATCTGAAAATAAAATAAAAATGAAGAAAGCCAGCATTAATAAAATTAAGTTTTAAGCTATATAATGGCCTATAAGCTAACTTTTTATTGCTAATTATGGTAGATCTTTGCTCAGGCAACATTTTTTCTTCAATAAATTTTTTTTTAAATTAATCCCTTCAATGTCAAAACCTGAAATTTTTGTTTTTTCAAAATTAAGTTTTTTTATTAAATTATCCAAATGAAAGTACCATTTTTGGAAACGAGCTCATTCCGCTTCTATCCATATAAAGTTTATTAAGCTACAACAATTAGAAGCCGAGATATAGGGATTTTAAAAATTCTTAGGTCATGATTTGGCCAAAATTTGACCTGACCCTAAATTTTGACCTATTTGACCAATTTTCAAAAAAATTTGGGAATTTGTTTTCTTCACTAAAAAATGCCCCCAGACCAAGTTTTATGCAAATTGAAGACATGACCGTGTTGTTTATCTGTCTAACCTGGATTTACCCATTAACTATTTATTTTAACAATTTAATAATGGTAGCATTGTAACTTTCTATCACTGATTTCAATTCTCTGTCTTCATATTGTTTAACTAAAATTTTAAATGCTCTTGATAAAATTTCCTCGACTTAATTCTAAGCTGTGTGGCCCTTAATTTAATTATAAGAACAGCCACAATAACTTTACCTAAATTGTATTTTCTACATTAAAACTTTATTGATAGCTTAGTAGTACACTACATAATATTTTTTATACAATTATTAATGCATAATATTGCTTATATGTATTTTTTAATTGAATCAAACATCTTATCATATTTTTACCACACTATATCTTAAATAGGTCCCTAATATACCTGTGTTTTCTTTTCAGACTGACTGCACACTACCATAGACTGCTCTAAAATAATCTCAAAATTGATTTGTGAATTGATTGTGATTGTGTTGATTCATTAACAATGCTTCAGAAATGGACATGGAAACAGAATTTTCCCTTTGTTTAATTGGAATGGTTAAAGGTTCAGAAGACTCTCGTCATAAAACATGGTACAACAAGAATACAGGGTACAGACATCTTGCAGAACTGGCAGAAGATGAGGTTGAACTGCTTACTTGGCAGTCTGGCATAAAGCCACGACTAGAAAATGGAACTCTCTCTTTGAATGATGAAAGTAAAGTTTGTTTTCATCACTACAACATGTACATCAAACGATATGAAAATCACCAGAAAAAATGCTGCAACCCTTTTACTCTGCATGGTTGTGTAGGTAGGCACAAGCAGAAGATGCAGAATGGTTCATATGTGATTACTGTTGACTTGGCCTGTCAACTTTCAGCATCATCTATTCAGGTAATCCCTGGTCAAAAGCTCTGCTTAGAATGTTGGAAACATGCAAAATCTATTGTTCAGAACAGTTCATCTGATGAAAGTGTGTCTGATGATTCTTAAAGAAACGATCCTGATTTTTCAACTCCTGAACTCACTTCTGAATTGTTGGAGACTTTGCTTACAGCTTGTGGAGTATCTCCATTGAAATCACATGGCAAGTCAAAATGACAAAAAATTTCACATGTCCAACAAAAGATAGAAAAAGAAGCAAACTACAGTGCCCGCGAAAAGTATCCGATCACTCAAGAAAATACAATATTTTCCCTTAATATTCAGAGACACGTAATTCACTTTCTATTTGTTCTAGCGACATCTGGTAACTTTGAGGTTGCTCGCTGATATGAGAGCTATCCAACGCATTCTCAAATTAGTGTTCTGGTAGCCTTCGTTGCGGGTGGCTGTGTCTCAAATTTGTCAGATTTCACTGTTTGTGTAAATTTCTTGATATTTTTTTTTTTTTTTTACAGAAAGTGGTGTAAATAAAATTTATATATAATGTGTGCTAAAAAACAACTTAAGAGTGATTGTCGAGGTGCTATTGTTGCTTTGCATGCATGTGGGAAATCACAGAGACAGATAGCTAAGGAATTAAACATATCCCAAAGTACCGTTAATTTATGGGTTTCACGGGCTAAGAACAATGGTGGCCTAACCACGCCAGTCCCTAAAAAACGATCTGGCAGACCGAGAAAAACAAATTCGTGAACAGACAAACTTATGAAACGTTTAGTATTGAAAAACCCAACAATAACTGCGAAAGAAATAAAATTTAATATGAATAATTTGTTATCTGGTGTTTCTGAACGAACTATCCAGGAGCGGCTCCAAAAAGAACTCGGATTACCATCTCGCCATGCTGCTAAGAAACCGTTCATTAATGAAAAAATGCGTAAAAAACGTGTCGTATTTTGTAAAAAATACATTCATTGGACTGTTGATGACTGGAAGAAGGTTTTATTTAGCGATGAGTCGACATTTTTGACATTCAGAAGTTGTCCAAAAAGGTTCGCCGGCCTATTGGCTCAAATAGGATGGACCCTAAATACACCCTAAAGACAATGAAACACCCTCCAAGTGTGATGGTTTGGGGTTGTTTCGGTTACTATGGGCGTGGAAACTTATATTTTCTTCCGAAGAACACAACTATGAATGGTGCACGGTATTTAGCAATGCTACAGGATAAACTTCCAATGGCAATGGCAATCCAAAGGACAAAAACATACATGCATGATGGTGCACCATGTCACAGGGCCAAAATAGTGACAAAATGGATTACTGACAATAAATTTGATATTTTGGATTGGCCTGGTAATAGTCCAGATCTCAATCCGATAGAAAATCTGTGGCTAATAATAAAAAATAAGGTTGAATGCCACGACACTGGCTCAGTCAAAAAATTACAAGAGGCCATCAAAAAGGTATGGTGCAAGGAAATATCAGTGGAAGTTTGTCAAAACTTGATTAAATCCATGCCAAAACGTCTAGAACAAGTCATCCAAACCAAAGGACAGATGACAAAATACTAATATAAGGTTAGTATACATTTAAACATTGTTTTTTTATGTAAAAAATACAAATTTCAAGGGTGATCGGATACTTTTCGCGGGCACTGTATATGGAGACTGCATTCACATCCACAGGTTTAGACTTGCCATCTTGCTCCAAAACTCAACTTCCCTATAATTCAGATGCGGAGGACCTTAATGAATTAATGGATGATTTAAAAACGAAATATTGTCTACAAAAAATAAAGCTGAAAAATGTTGGACCACAGCTGAAACAATGGAATTTTTTGGTGCCAGCAAATACTTAATTGAATGAGCCATCAACTTAAAAAAACAATATGGTGTTTTGGCCAAACCCACTAGAGCTGCAAGAAAAGGACTTGAAGAATCCTCAATCAATACTGTTATTAACTTTTATCAGGATGACGAGTATTCAAGAGAAATGCCTAGTGCAAAGGACTACATTAGTATATCGTACAAAGTCCATAAACAAAAAAGACTGCTTCTTTGCAACCTGAAAGAACTGTACTATTCGTTTAAAGATAGACATCCAGACATGAAAATAGGTTTTTCAAAATTCTGCTCACTTCATCCAAAGTGGTGTAAGGTTGTTGGCTCTGCTGGTAGGCATTCCGTCTGTGTTTGCTCCACACATCAGAATGCTGTCCTTGCTGCCCATGCATTGAACCTGGATTACAAACATTTAATGTAGATGGTTGTATGTGATTTGTCAAGCAAGCTATGTATGGTACATCATTGTTCAAATTGCCCTGGAAAAGAAAGAATGATCAACTTTCTTAAAGAATCCTTTCTAGATTTTGATGAACATGACCAAATTACATTCCAGCAGTGGCAATCTACCAATCATACAATAATAGTGTCAGTTGTTATGGATCCTTTGAGTTTTTGGCTTCTAAAATTGACAATATGACATCTCATTCCTACATTTCCAAATGTCAAGCATGTTAACCTCAACAAACTAAAACAAGAACTTTCTGTGAATCCTTCAACCTGCATCATTCTTGCTGTTTTTACTGAAAATTATTCAATGGCCATTCAGGATGCAGTTCAAGGGTGGCACTGGACTAAGCAACAATGTACTATCCATCCTATTGTGTTATATCATGTGGATTCCTCTGGTAAGCTTCAGACAAAATCATTTGCCTTTTTCTCTGATGACCTTGAACATGATACTGGATTTGTTTATCATCTTCAAACTGTTCTGTTCTTTCATTCATTCATATTTGCCCCATATCTCAAAAATTGAATATTTCTCTGATGGATGCTCTGGTCAGTACAAAAACTTCAAAAATTGTCTTAATTTAACCTTTCACAAACAAGATTTCGAACTCAATGCAACATGGAACTTCTTTGCCACCAGTCACAGAAAATCTCCATGTGATGGTCTTGGTGGAACTATTAAAAGAAAACTGCTTCATGAAAGTTTAACTCTAACAGAGAAAGATCAGATTATTTCTGCCATTCAAGCTTTCATTTTTTGTAAGAGCAGCATGCCTTCAATACAGTTCTTTTATATTGCAAAAGATGGACTTATACCAGTAAGAGCCACTTTAGACGAAAGGTTCAAAATTGGAACAACTGTTCCTGGAACAAGAAGCTTTCATGTCTTCATTCCAGAAAAGATTGGCTGCATCTCCTACAAAAGAACTGCAGAGGATGAGGAACTTTCAGGAACATTTTCTTTTTTCAGTTCACTATCCACTATCAACAACACTGATACCTAAACTACATGATTATGTTGCTGCCATGTATGACAGTCATTGGTGGATTGGAGTGATTACTGATGTTAAGGAATCTGATGACTTTGAGGTTAAATTCATAACATCTCACGGTCCAAGACAGACATTCTCTTGGCTAACTCGGGATGATATCTGCTGGATTCCAGTCAAATATATTGAGAATACTCACTGCACCAATTACTACATCAGGACATGTGTACAAAATATCAGATGATTTCACTGCTCTCATTGAATTTTAGTTACAAACCAAACACACACTAAACTTATTGTAATAGGTGCTTCTCTTAGATCCACTTTTGTGAGCACAATGAACAATATACTGTTTGTGTAGCCAAATATGTATTCAACTTTGAAAATAAAATGTTTAGAAAAAAAAACAATAAAACACTAAATCTACCATAGCTAGTCCAAAGTCTAGTTGAGAAAATGGTGATGGGTGTTACAGCCATAGGGAAGTTCCTCAAAACTTAACAAGTGATGTTAATGGGTCTAAACTAGGTTTAATGGCAGAAATGTTTCACTCTACAAATTTTGGTACCAGAAATAAAATATTTTAAAAAATAATCTATTTATGGCATTTAAATGTTACTGATTCCAGTGGAATTGTCCGTTACGCTTACCATTAAATGAAAGATATTATGGCCTCTTTTACTGTAGTTTTTCCATTTTTATGTGGTTTTTGGATTCCTTGCCCTCTGAATTGTAGGAGGATGCCAGTGGGCGTCGAAACTGTCGTGGAAATAAACTCTGTCTATTAGAGTGGGTTTTTATTCTCATATTTTGACCTTCACGTAAAAAAGTGAAGTTTTTTGCATTTGTTTTGTATTGTTGATAAAAATTGTAATTTTAGAGCATTTCTTGCAAATAGCAATGGGGTGCGAGAGCACAATCCTATTTTTGTACAAGAAAATAATGTGGTATGCTCTCATGCCTGTAAAATCATACAGAAAGATAATATATATATGAGATTTTTTTTAAATATGATTTCTCATATGTCTATCCTAAATAATGCTACATTTCCCTTGAAAAAAAAACTATGCAGACCCGAGATACAGGCCCTCAAAGCCAACCCATTTTTTTGGTCCAACAAGATAAAATATGGAAGATATGACTTGGAAGGGTGAATTTTTTCCACATTCTGATATGCCACCCAGTGGCAAAGGTGTCAAACTTTGAAGTGCTATAACTCAAGAACCGTAGGTACAATTACAAATATTTAAACTGCTATTTTCATCATTTTTCTAAGCTTATTGGCTCCCTCCAGCTCAACAAAATCCAAAATGGTGTGGTTTACACCCTTGACTGAATTATAATGGAATGACTCATATAAGGAAAGATGAGGTTAGGCAGGTCATTCATACAGTGAAGTCAAATAAAGCTGCTGGACTTGATGATACAGTATTAGGGTGTGTCGAATTTTTCAACTTTCAAATTCCAAATATGAGGGGTGCTAAAAAGTTGCAGCATGACTTAGGAATTCTAAAGATATTTTTGTTAATTTAATATAATTTAGTTTTGCTTGGTAAGAAGCTACATAAAAATAGTGACTTTTTTGACTTTTTTGTGGAATTATATAATTATATATGCTGTATATAATGCACTGCTGTTTTTGCTTATTTCACAGGTTGAAACATTCATCAGTGTGCTGAAGATTACTTGTCCGTTAGTGCTACCATCCTAACCAGTGGGAATTGACCTACAATAGCTTCTAAAAGGAGGACAAGAATGGGGACATTCACACATATGAGCAACCTAATTGGAACTGGTAGAGTTGTTGTTGCCCTCTGAACTCCCAACTCTGCGAAACGTTCTGAAATATGGGCTACTGCTAAGAGAACAAAGTGGTGAGGATGTGAGAAACTACCCAGCAGCCAGTCTTGCAAAGGACATTTACCCTAAAGTGCTTGAAAAGTGGGAATGAGCAAACAGTTCTTTTGTAGCCCCCATTGTAAATTCACGAGTCACAATCTTAAACAAGATCCAAGAGAGCTGGGAGCAGGCCAAAAACATATCTCTTGGGAGAGGAAAGCTACATGTCAAAGAGGTTTTCATTGCAAAACTTGACAAGCTTTTTGACATCCTCAGTTGCAAGTGTAAAATTGTTCTCTGCTCTGAATTTGGCTGCCTTGCAGATGCTGGTTGCAAAAACGAAACTCATATTAACTGTACATGCCCTAGGGAGATGAAGATCCCTATGAAGGAACTTGCTTTCATTAAAGGTCAGAGACACAAGTCTGGTTCTATTGGACCACATCAGATTGGCTTGCCAGATCAACCTGAGCACAACAGACAAGTCAAAAAGCAGAAGCGGCAAGACGACAAAAGAAGAAGGCTTGCTGAATATAAGCAGACAAGTAAGCAGGATGTTTCAATGCCATCAAATGAAATAATTTTCTCTGATGATGAAAATGAAGAACAAATAGCTGATGCTCAAGATGGAAGTTATGAAGTGACATTAGAAATACCAAACACGTCTTCAGCTTCCAATAAAAAGCTAGAGTACAACACATTAGAAATACCTAATGTTGCTATGCATAGCATCAGATATGGTGTTGGCCTGCGTGCCACAGCTGCCTTTATGGATGCTGGCTTGATCACTGAAGAAGACAAGAGACTTGTAGTTGATCACAATAAAGTCAAGAGGGCCCAAGAAAAAGTTATGAGATCCCTGGATCAGGAATTTGATGAGCTTTGTAAGAAGGGTGAAATTGACTGCATCTTCTTTGACAGCTGTCAAGATACAACTAAAGTTATGCTGAAAGCAGACAATTCAGATCGTCAGTTCCCCAGCATCATCAAAGAAGAGCATTATTCTGTGTGCAGTGAGCCAGGTGGAAGATATCTCTACCACTTCACTCCTGAGAAAGGCTCAATGAGAAAAAAAACCTGCTGAAGTTATTGCTGATAATCTTGTAGATTTCATAAGAAGAAGGGCATTGATAAAAGCCTGCAGGCCATTGGAGGTGATTCTACAAATGTTAACACTGGCTGGGAGGGTGGTTCCATGCATTGGGTAGAGGTCAAGCTTTGCCGTAAGCTGATCTGGTTGGTTTGTGCCCTCCACACTAACGAGTTACCCCTGCGACACTTGATCACAGCACTGGATGGGAAGACCTTGTCTAACAACAAGTGGACAGGTAACATTGGCAAGATGCTAGACACTGCAACCAAACTTGAAATTGATCCTTCATTCACCAAACTCTCAATTGGAGAGCCTCTTACTTCACTGAGTGAATGTCATAAAGGATCTCTCTACTGATCAAGCGTACGGGTATAGGATCACACAGGCCATAAGGACAGGAGAACTTCCCACAGATCTGGCCCTTCTTGAAATTGGTCCAGTGAGCCATTCAAGGTGGTTGACAACAGCAAACAGGCTTTGTCGCATATGGGTTTCAAAACATGGCCTTAAAGGCAAAACCCTCAACAACTTAAGACTGATAGTGGAATACATTGTTGGTGTGTACTACCCCTGTTGGTTCAACATCAAAGTAAAACACTCTTGGGTGGAAGGCCCACGCCACATCTTGTTTCAGCTGCGGCTAGTTAGGCTGCAAAAGAAGGCTGTAGTGGATGCTGTTTTGCCAACCATCAAGCGCTCAGCATGGTATGCATTCAGCGAAATAATAATCCAGACACTCTTGTGCTCAGATGACAGTGAGGAGAGGAGAGCTGGTGTCCAAAAGATTGTTGACACGAGGGGTGGAGGAGATGACACACTTGGAGATCTTTCTGTACGTCCCAGGAAGACACCTTCCATCAACCCCAGTGCTTCTTCCGTGTTGGAGCTGACAGACTGGTCTCACAGGGTATTTGAACCTCCTTTGACATGTAAACTGACTACAGCGGAAGTAAAGAAGTTCTTTGACAAGCCTATGCAAGTTCCACAGTGGCCCTGTCATGCTCAGTCAATAGAGAGGTGTGTGAAACAAGTCACAGAGGCAGCAGGCAGGGTGTATACACATGAGAAACGTGAGGGCTATATCAGAGGCCAAGAAGCAAGTCGGCGGCTGATGTCCAAGAATGAATCAAAGCAAGACTTGATGAAACTTGTTGTTTAAATATTTTTTTTACTGATGTCATTACTTTCTAATGTTGTTTTATGATTGCAAGGATATGTTTTATGATTACTAGGATATGTTTTATGCAGAGAAACTAAAATTTTTATAGCATAACCTGACATTTTGAGAAGCTAAAATTAATAAATGTTGTTTTCCAAGAGCAATTTATGTGCTTTTTAATCAAACGTAAATTTACCAAGCTAAGTGTTGAGCAATCACAAAAATAATAGCAGATTTGAATTCTTCACATCCAAAAACATATTTTTAAAACCCCTCAGTAAAGGAATTGGCAAAAATTAATTTTCACCTCCCAAATTGACACACTCTAATACAGTATATTTGCTAGGATTCTCAGAAAAGAGGAGGAAAGCTTATAAGGCACTAACTATTTTGTTTGCTAGGTCAATTAATTATGCAGAAGTACCAGATGAATGGAAAAAAGAAAATGTAGTACCCATTTACAAAAAGGGTAGGAGGTAGGAAATTATAGGCCTGTTAGTTTAACATTATTGATAAGAAAGATACTAGAAAGAATTATAAAGAATAATATTCAAGATCACTTGGAAAATTTAAATATTTCAAATTCACATGGGCTGAAATCACAAAGGTCTTGTTTGTCTAGTTCAGTGGTTCTCAACCTGTTTTGTATGGTTACCCAAAACCAGTTCTAACATGACCCTATTAGCATCACACAGGGCAATATGAACCACCTAAAGTGAAACTGTAGCTTCATTATTTTTTTATTCAATTTTCATCAGACTTTCTCTACATTTACACAATACACATGGTAAGTATCAGTGATGTAGGTCTCGAGATCGGTCTCGGTCTCGAGACCGATCTCGAGACCCAATTTGCAGATCTCGATCTCGATCTTGGTCTCCGCTATTTAGATCTCGGTCTCGGTCTCAACAGACGCGGTCTCGGTTTTTCTCCCGGAGACCTTTCGAGACCGTAATGAAAAATACATGTTATTGGCATACTCAGGATGGTGGCTTGGTTGAACAGACACAATTCAGAATGTTTATGAAAGTTTGTAAAGTAAGGGACTCTAGATATTCACTAATCAGTCACCCTGTTTTGAGTTGCCACGTTTGTCTTGCGGGGGGGGGGGGGGGGGGGGGTCTGGATTTTTTGGGTTAGTGCTACAAAAAAATCCCCCCCCCCCCCGCCAGATTAATTTTATTGAAAATGGAAACACTAAAAAGAGAATTATATATATTATATATATAAGTGGGTGGACATTGAAGTACTGATAAAGATATTAAAGTAGAACTTAAAGAGGAAATAAAAGGTATGTTATAATTTCATTATAAATTTTTAAAATTATCACAGAATTCATTATACCGGTATTTTTTTATCGTTAAAATTCATTATAGATCTCTTTGGGCTGAGTGAATGTTGAATTAATGTCATATATATATATATATATATATATATACACAGGGTGGGCGGAAAGTAGCTCCCTATTTTGGATTGGTAAAAAAATACGTATATTATCCATTTATTTCAGAAGAAATAATATGAAAAGGTAGGCATACATGGTAGGTTTTCTCTAAAATTCAATGTGGGCTCCAACTCTTTCCACCAGCTTCTGGAGCCGCCCAGGAATGGCGTCCACTGACTTTAGCAGGAACTCCGGCGGGATGGAGGACATGACTTCCCGAATTCGGTCCTCCAGTTCTTCCAATGTCCTCGGTTTGGTGCGGTAGACTTCTTCCTTTACCCACCCCCAAAGAAAGAAGTCGCACGGTGTCAAGTCGGGGCTCCTGGCTGGCCATTGATGTGGACCACGACGACCCATCCAACGCCCAGGGAAGTGGGCATCCAGCCACTCACGGACAACAAGAGCGAAGTGCGGAGGGGCGCCATCTTGCATAAATATCAGATCGTCGATGTTCTCCCATGTGCTGACAACCGGCCAGACCTCGTTTCGCAACATAGCAAGGTACCGCTCAGCATTCATGGTGTTGCGCAGAAGGAACGGGCCCACAACCTGATCTGAGGTCATACCACACCACACCGTTACACTGAACCGATTCTGCCGTTTTTCAGCGGTAACCGTGCAACTTCTTTCTTTGGGGGTGGGTAAAGGAAGAAGTCTACCGCACCAAACCGAGGACATTGGAAGAACTGGAGGACCGAATTCGGGAAGTCATGTCCTCCATCCCGCCGGAGTTCCTGCTAAAGTCAGTGGACGCCATTCCTGGGCGGCTCCAGAAGCTGGTGGAAAGAGTTGGAGCCCACATTGAATTTTAGAGAAAACCTACCATGTATGCCTACCTTTTCATATTATTTTTTCTGAAATAAATGAATAATATACGTATTTTTTTACCAATCCAAAATAGGGAGCTACTTTCCGCCCACCCTGTATATATATATTTTTTTTTTTTTTTTTGTATTGGGGCATTTACCGCCACTTCCCACTATATGGTAGCGGGTATCATGGCGAGGCGGAATACGAGAAAGAGAAACGGAGACGGAGAAAAGGCACTAGAAAAGGGAGAACAGCGGACTACAGGTGAGAAGTCACCTAAAGCTCAGATAGGATGCGAGATTGGGAGAGGAAGAGGAAAAGACGGTCAAGCGAGAAGAGAGGGCTCTCAGCGAGCATAAGGCGTAAACGTTCGGGGAGGGGGAAATCAGAAAGGAACGGGAAGGCGCGATGACGTACTGACGACAGGGTGGGGCATTCCACAAGGATGTGAGAGATGGTGAGGGGCGACTGGCAGGAGGAGCCTCCTGCCGGAACATAAGATAGCCGTGCGTGAGGTGCGTATGGCCGATGCGAAGCCGCGCAAGGACGACCTCTTTGTGTCTGGAGCGGTGGAAAGAGGACACCCAATATGACAGACGGGGGCGGATGGACCAGAGTTTATTTCCGGTGGCATCGTCCCAGGACTGTTGCCATATGTGGTCGTAAAAGGAACGAAAGACCTGCACATAGTCTGAGAAGGGGAGCGGGCGGGGGAGGGGAGGCAGCGAGGCGGTGGACCGGGCTATGCGGTCCGCCGCCTCATTACCGGAAACACCAACATGGGCGGGAACCCAGCAGAAGGTGACCCGGATCCGGTGTGCAGGACATGGTACTCCTGTTGAATAAGGCGTACGAGGGGGTCCGGGGAATCATAGCGCTCGAGCGCCTGAAGGGCGCTCAGCGAGTCCGAAAAAATGGTACAGGAGGACCGCGAACAACCCGATACCAGACGGAGGGCTTCCAGAAGGGGAAAGAGCTCCGCGGAAAAGATGGAGGCCTGAACTGGCAGGGGGATACCCCGGGAGGTAGGTGACAATGACGGAGAGAAGACGGCGGCCGCGACACCTGCAGGGGAGCGCGAGCCGTCGGTGTAGACGGGAACGTCGTCCGAATGGACGGGAAGATGGGCCAGAAAAGAAGACCAGAGGACGGCAGGAAGAGACTCCTTACGCAGGCCACAGAGCGCCTGGCAACGGCAGATAGGGGTGGTCCGCCAGGGGGGCGACAGATCGAAGGAGAACGGCAGAATAGAGGGTGGGGGGATCCCCAGGGACGAGAAAATCTCGGCCAGAGAGGCAGCGAAATGCCACGTGTCAGGCCGGGGTAGCGCCTGGGAGATCGCGGAGAAGAGTAGGGACATCGGAAGGCGGCAGATGCGAAGGCCCCGGCGAAGGGGCAGGGGGGGGTGTCCACAGTCCACCTGAAGACTAGCGACAGGGGACGAGCGGATAATATATATATATATATATATATATATATATTATATATATATATATATATATTATTTAGACCTTATGCTAATTGCCATGCCTCTGTTTATAGTACCGATATGTCAATTTATTTTTCATAGAAATGGTGTTGGAAAAATGCTATACAGAAAACTCAAGCACGGAGAATGAGCAGATACAGAGAGACAGTGCTCATTCTCACAGCAGCGATGACGAAATAAAACAGAGTCAAACCAAAGTTCCGAGACTAATGGCAAAATATCAAAGCTATCGGTCCAAGCAGAAGAAGGTTGAAACTGGGAAGATTTTGAACCGCAGGGAACAGTTGCGGCGGTACCTCTTAGAGATCGATGAATCTCATATTTTAGACAACTGCTCTCCAATAAAGTTTTGGCACCAGAAAAGGGATAAATTTCCATCACTGGCAAATATTGCCATGACTGTTTTAACAGTGCCTGCCTCTAGTGCTCCAATTGAGCATGTATTTAGCCATGGAGGCATAATAATGAGGCCCCACAGAAGAACTTCAGCAGATCTTCTGAGCATGCTGATGTTCCTTAAGTGTAATGAGCACCTATCATGCTTTAAATAAATGCACAAGTCAAACTGGGTAGTGGGTACGGTCATTAAACCTTCTGTAACAGATACAAAAGACGTAAATAAATAAAAAGTACGTATATATATATATATATATATATATATATATATTATATATATATAATATATATATATATATATATTCATTTGTTAATTTATAGGCTACACTTTTTGCATTCAACACACTACATCTGAGAAAGTAGTTATTAGTTTATTAATATACTTAACATAGTCTAATTTCCATAGTAGTGTAAAACAAATTGAAAGGGCATGATCTTGGTCTCGATCTCGGTCTCGAATTTTAAGGGTCTCGATCTCGGAAGGTAGATCTCGATCTCGAACCTTTGATCTCGGTCTCACAGGATCAGGTCTCGGTCTCGGACTTGGTGGTCTCGACTACATCACTGGTAAGTATCTATAAACAGTGAACAGAAAATTTGAGACAGTAAATATCTTATTTACTTACTGAGATAATTGTCCAAAAGTCTGGTTCCATTAAAAACTGAAAATGGGGGTGAATTGAACCATGACTTGATCAACCCGAGTATAATAGTTACAATCAACATAAACATTATTTTATTGAAAATTAACCACACTAAACATAATCACTAGCCATTTTACTGAAAAATATTCACAATTGAAAAAGAACCATAATCACAAACTTAGGTACCCTAATGTAAAATTAAAGGTTTATTAACCAATTATTTATTGAGCACACTAATATAGCCTTAAAATTTTTATATTTATTGTTTATTTGGGTCATACATTTACTTAAATGGGAGAGTACCCTCAATTTATATTGGACCCATATGAACACGAGTTATATTTTAACTTCCGAAATGTCTTCACATTTGGGCCAATCAAACTTTCCATCAAGCTTATAATGTAAAATCTGAAAAATTACAGTCTCCTTTTTAACCTATAAAGCCCTTCCTATGTAGAAATTTTTATCATAGTATACAGCATAGTATTCATCCTTCTGTATGTTTGCCTGTATATCTGTATATGATTGACTAATCCTAGCACCAGGTACATTTTCACAATCATCATCATCAGATGATGAGGTATATTGTAACTCCTCTGGTTAGTCAGGGTCATCATCATCATCAATAAAAAAATAAATAAAAATACAAAAAGTAGGTGGTTCAATTCGCCCATGGGTACCTATTTTACTCAGGGTGAATTGAACCACTTTTCAAAAGTATATATTTTCTACCTTCTAGATTATCACATTATTTTTTATATTTTCTGGATCACTGGACAATAGGGTGTTTCACAGCAGTGTGGTTGATGGATGAAGTGGAAGGAAGTTCAATCCACATTGATGCCCCTGTTCCTTTTGCCAAGGAAACTCGTCTGAACAGGTTTCAACCAGATCAGAACACATTTAGGGGTCCCGAGATTTGACGCTTCAGATTGCTTAGGCATTTCTAATTTCAGCTGTTCTAGTGTTAGTCGACTGCCTTGCTTCCTGATGGAAGGGTGCACTGCTCTCTGTCCTTCATGTCAGTTGTTGAGTTTTGTCCTCATTGTGTCTACCATTGCGTATTTGTACTCTTTTCTAATTCGTATATTTCATCATTGTAGATAAACATGGCAACTCGAAGCAAGAAAGAGGTTTGGCTCATCGGACACCCGAATAAGGAGATCTTGGGTAGCTGCCTGCCGACAGGGTTGCAAGTCTTGCAAAAGTGCTTCTTCCATCAAAAACAGGAAAACCTAGGACGGAGAAAATGTCTGAACCTCTGTTTGGATGCTGTGATGGTGTTCTGGAAAAGAGCAAGGATCCCTACTATGAGGCGGGACAGCGCCCTTTGGAAGATGGAAGCTTTGCTCCAGCATTACGACAAGTTGGTAAAAAGCAGGAACAGATCGAGGAGAGCTGTCGTGTTGCAGAGGACATGTTCAAGGCGGAACTCAAGAACAAAATCCTCGATATTGGTCATTCCAATGCCCTTTCTATCATGACAAATGAGGAAGACAAGCTCTTCTACAAGAGTCAGCAGGACCCAACAGAGAGCAGTATGGGATTGGCAGACATGAAGCTGGCCCAAATGGAACAGCAGGAGGAGAGACGACACTGGGAATTTGAGCGGGCCAAGACAGTTACAGAAGCTGCTAATCTTGAAGACAGCTCCTCATCCTCAGCATCGCCATCTGCGGAAGATGATCCCTCCTTGGCAGCCTCCATGTCTGCTTCATGTCCTTCTCCGAGGAAGCGGTCGAGGAACCTCACCACTCAGGATGTGGCTATCGCATACGACCAGATGAACATTTCTTATCATGATGCAGCAATGTCCTACGCCGTCGTCGCGCAATCCTTGGGGCACGATTTGAACGAGGTATCCATCTCCTCTTCCACAATCATGCTTGCCACAGGGCTGTGGAGTCAGAGTCGTGGAGTCAGTCAATTTTGAGTGGAGTCAGAGTCGGAAGTGCATAGTTGGATGGAGTCGGAGTCGGTGTAAATCCTTCAATTATAACCATAGCAGCCTAGGCCTAGCTCAATTTTATGAATAAAATAGATTTAACCTAATGTTTTAATATATAATATAATATATAAATAATATATAAATATAGTTGCTTATAATTAATAAGGAAATTTAAAAATTTTGTACTAGCAACCCTAAATCTTTTTCAGATTTTTAGATTTCAATTTGATAAGCATCACTGAAAGAAGATTTAATGGAAGCGATCCTTTTTTTAAAAACAAATTCAGTTTAGGTTAGTACATTTTGTTACGGATGTTTATAATACAAAAACATCTTATTAATTTGCTAAACCAATAATAATCTTATTTTGTTTAAGCTTCAATCAGTCTGTATTTTGGGATTTATTGTAATTTTTTAATAAAGAGAAAAAAAGCCATTAAGGCATAGTTATAGCCACTAAGTACCCTGATGAGTCATGTGGTGGTGACGAAATGCCTTGTTTATGAATCTCCATTGGCCTAATAAAACTAATCGTAATCAATTTGGCCTTAACATTCCATCGGAGTCGGAGTCGTAATTATGCAAGTCAGATTTCTGGAGTCGGAATGTTAACATTTTTGGAGTCGGAGTTGGAGTCGGCAAATTTTATCACCGACTCCACAGCCCTGGCTTGCCAGTCGCTTCGGAAGCAAGCAGCAGAGGCATATCAAGAGGGAGAATTCTGTCCTGAGGAGCCCTTGGTGTTGCACTGGGATGGGAAAATGCTGCCTGAAATCACAGGTGACAGATCTGTGGACCAGATTGCTGTGCTGGTCACTGGGAATGGCCAGGAGAAGCTGCTTGGAGTTCCGAAAGTTCCAGCTGGCACGGGAGCAGAGAGTGCATGCATCTGCATTGATCTTGTGCGGGAACATGACCTGTCCGAACGAATCAAGGGGTTATCATTTGACACAATGGCATCAAACACCAGGATTCACGTGGGAGCCTGCGTCAAGATTGAGGAGGGTCTCAGGAAGCAACTTCTTTACCTAGCATGCAGGCACCATATGTACGAAATTGTCCTGGCCCAAGTCTTCCGGTCTTCGATGGGCCCCACCTCTGGGCCCGAGACTGGGATCTTCAAAAGATTCCAAGAGCAGTGGGGTTTCATCAACCGATCTCTTATCACCACTGCTATTGATTCAGATAGCTGCAGCATCGCTGGACCTCTTCAGGGTCTCAAGGACCGAACTGTCCTTGTCGTGAGGGAAGCTCTGGCTTCTGGTCAGCCGCGGGATGACTACCAAGAACTTCTTCAACTGGTTATCCTCTTTCTCAGGGAAGAGACCATCACCAATGTGCCACTGCGGAAGCCAGGAGCATACCACCCTGCGCGGTGGATGGTGAAAGCCATTTACAGATTGAAGCTGTACCTCCTTCAGGACCAGTTCAGGATAACCGGGTGGGAGCTGAAAGGAGTCACAGAAATCTGCCTGTTCATCACCCTGGCCTACGCAAAGGCTTGGAGTATTGCAACGAGAGCAGAGCAGGCCCCACGTGTGGATCTGGAGTTCTTGCTGGACCTGGAAATACTGCAGGAAGATGCTGTGATCGTCGACGTCGCCAAGCAAGCACAAGCAGCCATGAAATGACACCTCTGGTACTTCTCCGAGACACTGGTCGGCTTGGCATTCTTCGATCCAGGGGTTCCTCAGGAAGAGAAACAAAGGATGCGAGAGAACCTCACCAAGCCAGCATCAAGGAAAGCATTGAAGCATCTGGAGGGGAAGACCGTCCTCGGCTCCTTCAAAGGAAAGATGATTTCGGATTTTGTTACCTCAAGGACAAAGGATCTCTTCACCGCACTTGGGATCAATGGCACCTTCGTCGAAAATCCCGCTTTGTCTTGGGAAAGTGACCCACACTACCAAGCAGGCCTAGCTAGGGTCCGTGTCCTGGCTGTGGTGAACGACTCGGCTGAACGGGGGATCACTCTCATCAAGAAATTCAATACTGCCCTAACAACGAAGGAGGAAGACAAACAGTACCTGCTGAAAGGAGTTTTCAAGAACAGGAAGGATTTTCCAAAGAAGCAGAAGGGAAAAATGATGATGAAGTGATGAGTCTGTGCTCTCTGACGTAAGGCGTGATTTCTCGGGACCCCTTATTGTTGTTGAAGGAGTCTCATTTTTGGCCAGGAGTGATAAATATGTAAAACGAACACGGGCATCTACGTGGATTAAAAATATAATGTGGTTCTCATTTATGAAACATCCTACTGGACAATTGTCATTACCCAAGTTGGGTAATTTACCCACCAGATGAGAACCAATGGTCTAGTCTCAAACTTTTCAGAATTTCTATCTGATTGGGTAAATAATGGAATTGATGTAGATGTTATTTATTGGGATTTTAGTAAAGCATTTGAGAAGGTTCCACATAGGATATTGGGGTCAGTTATAAATTAGGTAGAAAAATGGTTAGAAGACAGAGAACAGAATAATTCTAAATGATCACAAATCTGGGTGGCAGAAAGGGAAAAGTCGGGTACCACAGGCATCAGTTTTAGGTCCATTACTATTTTATATCTAAATGATTTAGAGAAAAGAGTAGGTTGTAAAATTTCTAAATTTGCAGATATAAAAGTAGTTGCCCCAGTTACAAATATAGAAAATCCTTATAAACTGCAAAAGGATCTTGATAGATTAGTTGATTGGGCTAGTAAATGGCATATGGAAATCAATGTTCAAAAAATGCAGTCATGCATTTTGGTAGAAATAATGAAAAGTTTAGTTATGAAACATAAGGGAACTGGTTAGAGGATGTTAGACAGGAAGGGATCTTGGCATTATAGTTCATAGTGATCTAAAATTTTCTAAGCAGTGCTTACAGGCTAGAAATAAAGCAAATAAAATGTTACATATTAAGATAAGTGTTAGTTACAAGAACAAGGAAGTCATCTGTAAATTATATAATTCTTATGTTAGGCCTCGCTGCATTCAAGCTTGGTCCCCTCACCTCAGACATGATAATTAGGGGGGGTCAAAACATATCAAAAATCAAGTTTCTCCAATTCCACAGTATGCACATAGTTGGAAATGATGATCTCAACATCATGTAAAAAAAATGAGTATATGCATCCCCCCCCCCCATTTTACTCTCTCCACAGATATAAACCCCAAATGTGATAATCATGCATTATATTAAGTCTTATTAAGTAGATTAGATTAATTTGGATAGATTATTTAGATAGACTGAATAGATTACATAGATTAATTTAGATAGATGAATTATATAAATGTCACTTTTTTTTGTTTAGTTTCAGATTGTTTATGATTGAATGAGTTATGATTTAATTCCAAATGAGTTATATTAAATTCAGATTGAATGATTCAATTGCTAGAATTTAACAATTAGTTTCTTGTTATTAATGCGACTAGGCCTAAATAAGTGAAATCATGGTGACAAGAAGCAAAATGCACAATTCAACATTTGGTCACCCTGCAGAATTTCCACCTTCAATGACTCCTTCAAAGGCTGATGTATTTAGGCATTATTTATTGGTGAGAAAATGAGAAGAACTGATTTCAAAAGGTTCTAGAACAGCAAAAGAATGTTACAGAATTGTCACTAAAGATGTGGAAGCCATTTGGGAGAAGTTTTCCTTTCCATATATAGGCTTTGAAGGAATAGCTATAAAAGTTGAACAATTGATAGAATCTGCAGCAAAGCTAAATAAAGTATGATTAAAACAAAGAAACAACAGTTTTCAGCAGAAAGTGGAGACATTCGATGAAATGTTTGATATTTGCACTTGTACTTGTTACAATAAAAAAATCAATCGAACAGATTGCAGATGTGATATTAGAGTCCCAGTGATTGAGTGGGAGTCTTTTGTAGGGGCAGAAACAAAAAAAAACAACTAGGACCAATCGACAGAGTAACAACTTCCACAAGAAAAAGGACTCACGATAGAGTTAAAGGATTAGAAAGAAGAGCCAAGATAAGCCTAGATATGAATGTCGCTTCAACCAGCAAACTGGACCCTTTACATATTATGGAAATTGAGAGCATGGAAATTGATGAGGACAGTGACGATATTGACTTTGTTCCAGATTTTGAGCTGAGAGAAAACCATCAGAACAGAATTATTTATAACAACAATAACAGCAGATAGATACTGTGTAAGTTAGCTACTGCAGCTATAGTAAATGCAGCTTTGAAGGATATGGGAATATTAGATGAAACCAATATGTTGGATAGGAAAAAAGTGGAAAGAGAAAGAATGTGTATGGGTAAAAAGAACAATCAAAGTGAAATCAGAGAACACACAGATTGAAGGCATTGGATTTGATGGTAGAAAAGATCAAACTAAGAGAAAGAAGGGAATGGAGTACGAAGAACATTAAGTAATAGTCAAAGAACCTGGTGATGTTTACATGGATCATATAGCTCCAGATAATGGAACTGCTTGTTGTATTGCAGATGAAATAATAACTTTTATAGTTGATTCTAATAGCAAAGAATCCCTCAAAGCTTTGCTATGCGATGGCACCCCAGTGAACGCTGGCAGGATTGGCAGAGTGCTAAAATTGATTGAATTATATCTGGACAGGCCAGTACAATGGCTGATTTGCCTTTTGCATGCAAACAAACTGCCCTTCGGGCATGTATTTGAAGCAATTAATAGAAAAACTTCAGGACCAAACACCTTCAAAGGTTCTCTTGGAAATAAACTCCGGAGGACTTGACCAAACTGGATATAGTTGATTATACCCCTGTAGAGAGCAACATTAAAGTAGTTTCAGCAGTGACTAAAAATATATGTATGAAATGTACATTAGCATACAATCTGGACACATCTCTCAAGCGTTAGCCACCAGATCCCCAGGTGCCCTCCATCATGCAAGATGGCTAACACGAGCAAACAGGATCCTGCACTTACACGTCTCTACACAAAATCTAGACAAAAACATCCAAGACCTAGTAAAAATTATAATGCTGGTTTACACTCCAGGCTGGTTTTGGATAAAGTCTCATCCAAAGGCAAATGAGGGAGCATCTAATTTTTGGTATATCATGCACTTGCTTAAAGGCTTATATTAAAAGCATCGGATGATTATGGAGTGTGTCCTCAGAAATAATGCCTATTTTGCCCACCCAGAGAATATCTTACTCTCAATGATAACAGACACAAGAAGAGAGGTCAGAGAGCTGGCTCTTCAGAACATCATTTGAGCAAGAACTAGGAGCACCAATGCGAGAAATTTTGAGCTGCCAAAAACACTGAACTTTGAAGCAGACGATTATCCTAACATGATCAACTGAGACAACGAAACCATCACCCCTCCACCTATTTTACAGAATTTGACAAATGATGATGATCTTAAAGTTGAAATGAACCACTTCAGCTTATTCCTTTTCCCTGTCACAGCCAGGAAGTAGAACATGCTGTAAATGTGGTAACAGAAGCATCACAAGAATTGGTTACGAAAATAGACAAATTTATTTTGAATGTACTGGAGTCGAGAAAAAGCTACCTGTGTTCCAATGGAAAGGCCAGTGGTGTCAGTAATTTACAATTTTAAATTTCTTAAGGTGAATATTTTGGTTTTAATATGCTTCAATTGATTCTTTAAGTAATAGGTACGTATACAGAGAAAGATTTATTATATATATATATATAACTTACTTAATTTTACTTATATCATTATTTACTTTAATCTTTGTCATTTATCAGGTTTTTTATTCAAAGAATGTTTCAATTTCATTTCAATTTAAAAAAAGGGGGGGGGGGGGGCACACAGTGGTGTAATTGCAGTATGTTATTTAGGGGCCCAAAGGAAGCTCCGAGCAGTGTGTAGAATAAGAATACAAAATTTTGACCCCCACTAAATTGATAATTAGCTATATGTTTGAGGGTGTGCAATGTAGGTCAACCAAGGTTATCCCTAACCCAAGAAGATTGTAATGCAGGGATATATTAAAGGAACTAGGTAGGCCCCTATGTTTAGTTTTGAGAGACATTGTACAACGGGAGATGTGGTACAGATGTTCAAAATGTTTTCAGGTTTGGGCAATTTAGATGTCCAGAACTTTTTCTCACGAGAGGCTGATGGGATAATTTGTGGACATAAGAAAATTAGAAATCAACCTTGTAGACTTGATCTACGAAAATACTTTTTCAATCAGTAGTAGATTTTTGGAATGACTTTCCATATGATGTGGTAGACAGTAGCTTGTTAATTAATTTTAAGAAAAATTTCATGAGTGAGAGAGTTTGTAGATTGTATATAGTGTATATTCTTAGCTTCAGTTTTGTAGGGTCTTTGGTGGTAGTAAATAGTTGCATATTATTTAGCTGACTTGAGATTGACATTTTGCATGACTATTATTATTATTAAAATGTAGTTCATGATGTGGATTACCTTGATAGGCCCCAGTGGCTTCATGTTTTCCCAAATGTAATGTAACGTAATGATTGAAGTCTCCAACCAAGGAAAATTCACACTGTACTGGTTCACCAAAATTACCAAGTAGCTATCTGAAACCTGTTATTAGTTGCTACCACATTCTTACTATTCTCTCTAATCCTATTCCTTGACTGACCTTTGGCTTTGTGCCATTCATCAAGCCTAACTTTAACTGGATCTGTGTACTTATCACTAACAGAGGCTTAGGCTCAGCTTTACTTGGGCCTGCATTCCTGTCACTAACACTAGGACTAGGCATTGGCTCAACCTCACTCCAACTTACATTAATATTTCCTGTATCTGACTCAGTTTCTGACCTAACTGTTGCATTAACCTCATTAGCAGGATGGATAACATTAGCAGAAGTAAAGTCAAGGCTAATTCAACATTTTCAAGAACAATTTTCAATTAAATTCAAGGCTTCAATCCAATAAAAATCTTCACTTTATGCACTCATATAAAGCAAATATTCCATACATAAATGTGGCATTGAGTCAAATGAGAATTCTAGTTTGACTAAAAAATTTTCTTCTTTCCTAACTTCAGGATAAGATCAGAATTACATCAAGGTGGCTTTCTGGAACACAATCTGGAGGCAAATATTTCAACTGGAAAACATGAAGCCACTGGGACCTATTGAGGTAGATAATTATAAACAAAAATTATAAAATTTTCTCAGTATGGGGGACATCCAAATTCAAGGTTTACAAAGTCATTATCCAACCTGATTAGCTACGTACACTATCAATCATAGGGCCAATTAACTTAGGCCCCCTATACTCTGAACTAACAGCTTCTTTACCCTCTAAACTGCTCATGAGCTTATTAGGGAACTTGCAGTAGGAGAGTCATTTGAAATAGTGACCATTGGCTCATAGGTTTTAAGATAAAATTAAATAGAGATCAAGTCAACAATGACCATCTAGTCCCTTGCTTCTCAAAGGGTGACTATAGTAAATTTAGAGTTAATGGGCTCAGTAAAGTGGGATAATGAATTTGCCAATAAAAAATGCTATTAAGATGTAGTCTAGATTCAAAGAAATTTTAGAGAATGTACAATGTAGGTGTATTTCCTTTCAGAACTTAGGAATAGCAAGATTAGGAAACCTTTGTGGTGGAATAGGGAAATGGCTAAAATTATTAAAAATAAAAAAAGGGCATTCAGGGAATTTAAAGGCAGTGATAGTATTTTGAACTTGGATAATTATAGGCAGTTAAGAAATACACTAAATAGTTTGATTAGGAAGAGCAAAAGGGATAGTGAAATAAATTTAGCTAGAAATAGCACTAAAGATCCAAAGACATTCTTTAATTTTTATAAATATACGTAATAAAAAGCATGATAGGACTGGCCCAACAGAACATGATAACAGGATGTTTGAGAAAGATCAGGATATTGTTGGTATTTTTAATGGTTACTTAGCTCTGTTTTTACTGAAGAAAATTTAAATAACTTTGCTCAAGTTTACAGAATCTAAAGAATTAAAATCATTCTTAATCATATAAGGAAGGCAAGTGATTCATACATTGAAGTCAAATAAAGCTACTGGACCTGATGATATATATGCTAGGATTATCAGGAAGTGGAGGAAAGCTTATCTGGAAGCACTAACTATTCTGTTTGCTAGGTCTTTCAATTATGCAGAGGTATCAGATGAATGGAAAAAAGCAAATGTAGTACCGTACCCATTTACAAAAAGGATAGTAAGGGGGTGGGAAATTATAGGCCTGTTAGTTTAACATCATTGGTAGGAAAGATAGTAAAGAATTATAAATAATAATATTCAAGCTCATTTGGAGAATTTTAATCTTAATCTTATTTCAAGTTCACAACATGGATTTAGATGAGGAAGGTCTTGTTTGTCTAGTCTTCGACTTTTTAGAGTTTGTAACTGATCAGGTAGATGAGGGAAATGATGTATATGTTATTTAGTTAGATTTTAGTAAAGCATTTGACAAGATATTTGTAAGGTTTGTAAGAAGGAAGTTAGGCATAGGGATCAGGCTATAGCTTGTGAGAGTTGTGATGATTGGTATCACTCAGCCTGCATCAGAATTACGAACAGTATACATTACATTACATTTCATTTTGAAAATATGAAGCCACTCCTGCCTATCAAGGTAATCCAAGTCATCAGCTAATAATAATAGAATCCTGCAAAACATCCATCTCAAATCAGCTAATGGATCAATGAAAGAAAGCCACCCCCAAATGGGTCAGGGGTGGCTTTCTTTCATTGACACAATTCAGGGGTGGTTTTCTTTCATAAATCTGTAAGTTATTTAGGTTAGGTTAAGTTGTGCTATTTTAGTTAGTTTAAATGAAAATATCATGACAACCTAACCAATCATCAAGGGCATAGCTACAGTAATAAATAATAAACAATTCCTCATGAAGGTATTTTTACTTACACATTATTTACTAGAAACTTTTGGGGGTGGCTTTCTTTCAGTGATCCCAGCTAACTATGTTGTACAACTATTTACTACTATCAAAGTAGCCTATAAACTTAAGCCAAGAATATACCGTATTTACAATCTACAAACTATGTTATTCATGAAAGAGTAAATTTTTCTTAAAATTAACTAATGAGCTCTCAAAACTAAACATATCTAGTTCCTTTAATCTTTCCCTGTATTCTAATCTGCTAAGTTTAGGGATAAGCTTGGTTGCCCTACACTGCACACCTTCAAGCATATCAATATCATGTCTAAGGAGGGGGACCAAGCTTGAATGCAATATTCAAAGTGAGGCCTAACATAAGAATTATATAGCTAATTTACAGATGACTTCCCTACTCTTGTAACTAATAGAGATGTACCGATATATCAGTATCAGTGATATAGGTAGATTTGTAAAAATAACTGATATTTCAAAAGTATCATTTTTCCAAAATTATGAATAAAAAACTATTTAGAGGATGAAATTTCCAATATTTTATTGTTTTATCACTTCACATAACTCATTATTTTTTCACAAGGTTTAAGTTCTCATGTAAAAATAGTAGCTGCTCTGTATGTTCAGAGAGAGCCAATTTCTAGCAGCAGTGGCAAGGTTTCCTCCAATACTGAACATGCATTTGTTTGCAACTGTTGTTGATGGTGCTCCCAAATATCTCTGAGCTAAGTTCCCCAAAAAACATATTTACTAAGCCCAACATAGGCCCACAGTCCAATTGTATAACAAACAAAACTATGGCATCTAATGCAGTGTTGTTGAATTTTAATGAAAAGGATTATTGCTTTGTTGCCAAATTTTCATCACAGAAAATAAATTATGAATACCAGTATGCTACAAAAATATGACAAACTAATAAACCCTAGCTAGATATCAGTATCAGTAATCAGCTGATACTGTTTTTAATTATCAGTATTGGTTATCAGCTAAAAAGCAATATCAGTACATCCCTAGTAACTAACATTCCTCTTAATAATACCCAACATTTTATTTGCTTTATTTCTAGCCTCTAAGCACTGCTCAGAATATTTTAGATCCCTACTGACTATAACACAAGATCTTTTTCCTGTCTAACATCCTCTAACCAGTTCCCTTGCATCTCATAACTAAACTTTTCATTATTTTTACCAAAATGCATGACTTTACATTTTTGAACACTGAAATCTAGCTGCCATTTGTTAACCTAAATAACTAATCTATCAATATCATTTTGCAGCTCATAAGAATTTTCTATATTTGTAAATGGAGCAATTACTTTTATATTTGCAAATTTAGAGATTTTACTACCGTACCTACTGCCTTCTCTAAGACATTTAGATATAAAATTAAGAGTAATGGACCTAAAACTGATTCCTATGGTACCCCACTTTTCACTTTCTGCCACCCAGATTCATGACATTTAGAATTACTCTGTTCCATCTTCTAACCATTTTTTCTACCCAATTTATAACCAACCCCAATATCCCATGACAATATTAGCTTTCAGTAGTGGGCAGGGCTATGAAGATGAGGGGGAAAATGGTTACCGTAATAGTAAATAATAGCAAGAACCTTACCTAACCTATGACAACTCCATCAAATGACAGGGAAATGGGACCTGAAATCAGTTGCTAAGGAAATGTACCTATTTTGTAAGGTTGTCATGGAAACAGCTTGCCACCATGAGCCATCATCAGAGCTCAACATTCACTGCCAATTTAAATGACATTAGGAGTACAATTTGTTTGTTTCTATCTCTGAACATTTTAGGCAAAGTGTTTGTAACAAAAATTAACATATTTGGATTTATCACACCTGAGTTACCTAGAAACCTATATTAGTTTTATTATTGGTTATGGCAAGTTGAATTAAAGAATATTCTGTTTCTATTATTTTGCATGAATATTAATATTTCAGTAACTATGCAGTTGGTAATCATTGTCCAGGTTATTGCCATCTAGGATGGGTGTGTGTACCAGTTGCGAGAAGATTGTGTTGAATTTAGCCACAAACACAGATTAGGTTAGGTTAAGTTCGATCAATTTCTGGTTCATTTTCATGGCTCAATCTAAATTTCCTTCCCAAAGTCACAGAAGAACACAAAACATTCATCTGCAACAAAGAATAGTGTTTTGTACTATTCCTCCGCGACTGCAGGTAAAAAATTTAGATAGAGCCATGAAACTGTATCTTTACCAATATTTCTCCAAGTTTTTTTCTAAAATTTAGGCTATTATGCAGCTAAGGAGTGTCGCAGCTTTATAAACATACACTACCCTTTTCAACTTTAGAAATACATGTACATCACACTACAATTAATTATATACTCGGGAAATATCATTTTATAGTGAAGTTTAAGGAAATTATGTTAGAAAAATATTCAAATTTGCTACTATCACCACCATGATCAACATGGCAGATGTCAACCAATCACCAAGTGACACACACACTCATGACACCATCCAGCCAATCAAATTTAAACCTGGCTCTATCCCAGGTTTAAGATTGGGCCATTTCTTAGTCTAAATTTCAACATGGTGTGCGAAACTTGCAATTTTAATTATATTGAAGTTCATTATTTTTTAAATTATTGTAGTATGAGCATGTGATAATGCAGTGCTGTGATCTATCTACTTGTGAGTTGCCCCTGGTCAATTGAATGCCCTTGATGATTGGTTGTCATGATATTTGTTAGTTTTAATGAAAATATCATCAACTTAACCCTAACCAATCATCAAGGGTGTACAGTTGATCTAACCAGGCATTCAATTAACCTTGGTTATTTAATTGGTGATAATTATTGTTTTCTCTGCATTATTTGGTGATATTTTTTTATTTTTTCCTACTACTTTTTCATGCTTTGTGCAGTGGTACTTTTCTATCCAAAACACCTTAAAACTGGTGTTTTTTCATAATTCCAAAACTATTGATAGTATCTATTACACAAAGCATGGAAAAAAAACCATGCAAGAAAAAAAAAAAAAATTATCACCAAACTTGGCGATGCCCCTTAGCTGCATAATTACCAAAATTCATATACCTTGATAGTGAGCTCTTGAAAATAACACTGTGCATTTTAGACTTTAAATTGCTTTAAGCACATCCCTAACTTCATCCAAACACTTACTGTAAAACTACAAAATATTTGGTGACTTCATACCCCCATACACTTGTTCTGTAATTTTGATACAGTTGACTGATTCTAGTCATCACAACTTTCAGGTTTGGACAATTTAGATGCAAATAACTTTTTCTTCTTAGAGTCTGATGAAAAACTTCAAAGGCATATTAAGAGAATTAGAAAGACTTAGACTTGATCTATGAAAATACTTTCATAGTTGTAGAAGATTTTTGGAATGACTTGCCATATGATATGGTAAATAGTAACTCCTTAGTTTTAAGAAAAATTTGGATGATTTTCATGAATGAGAATTTGTAGATTGTAAATAGTATATATTCTTAGCTTAAGTTAAGTTGGCTACTTTGGTAGCTCTGTAAATACTTTATGTTAATTGGCACTTTTTCAGTATTCCCAGCCACTTTTTCCCCAAAAAACACCCAACTGTACACCCTTGACAATTGGTTAGGTTAAGTCATGATATTTTTGTTAGTTTAAACAAAACTATCATGACAACCTAACCAACCATCAAGTTGATGTAACCAGGCAAAGAAGAAGCTATGTCATCAACATGGTAACATCACATGCCTTATTTCCCAGCTATATTTATGAATTCTTATAGAGAAATAAATATAAAACTAACTTATTTGCACATTTGATGGTAATTTTTTACTATTACTCCAGTCTCTTCAATTCCCATAATTTATAGATCAATGGATTCGTTATTACACCAGGAATGCGATTTAGATAGTCTCAAGTGAGGGAACTGGCCCAAAACTAAGTTAGGACACGAAGTTTGTTTTGGGGTGTGTGTGAAAAAATACCCTAAAATGCGGGTAGTTCCTTCAGTAGAGACTATCTAGGGCACATTCGCGATGTAAAAACGAATACATTGATATATAAATTATGGAAATTGTAGAAACAGCCAACATGAGTGACCTAAAAGGTACCGTATATATATATATACATTTATATGTATGTAGTAAAACAAACACTGTATATATTCACTGTATATATTATATATACCCTAAAACTATACTAACCTAACCTACCTCATCACAATATATGCGTGTTCCCCTTCTCCGTTTCTTATCATGCACCAACCTATGGCAACGAAATGCTTTTCTGTTTTTATTGAACACACACTTATTACCATAAACAATACCTTCCTTATTTTTCTTAGGGCAAATAAATTCTTTTAGCAATACACTGTATTCTATATAAAAATTAAATGCAGCCTCTTCATCATCAAAAAATTTGCATGAACTTAAACATAGTGAATAATTACAACCATCGCAAACCAATGCCATCGTGACACTAAAATCTTATGAGTTCAGGTCAAACCCCCCAATTTTGTTAGCAGTACCTTCCTAACCTTTGTGGGATCAGCCATTTTATCACTCCCAAAAACATGATCTGCGATTTTATCGCTCAAAAAATAATTTCTTAACATTAATTTTATAGCTTTAATCAGCATTTGCCTTCATATTGTACTTAATAAAAGTTGTTTAAAAAAATATAGAGTCTCTTATGGTAAACTTTATTTTCAGTTTCCAGAGACCGGACTGATAGTAAAAAATTACCCATTTGATCATATCCATTAATGAAATTTATTTTTTTTGGATAAGCAGCCATGTTTATAATCCACAATTGACCCAGTAAACCAAGGCATTTAACGAAAAAATGACTGGTGGGTGGCAGGGGGAAAAGTGGTGAGGGAATACTGAAAAAGCACCTGTTAAATAGCTGACTTGATTGTGACATTTTGCATAATTTTATTAAATAAAATAAAATATAGGTCATGATTGGATAACCTTCATAGGCAGGAGTGGCTTCATGTTTTTGAAATGAAATATAATGTTAATGTGGTCATTATGCAGAAAATGACATGGCCTGAAGTTGAAATAAAAAATATACTTTTCTAGTGTATTTTGGTATGCTCTGTTCAAATATAGCCTTCATTTCTTGTGCAAACTATTATAGAAAATAATAATAATATAAATATATATATATTTAGTATATTTGTAGTCGGGGGTGGTATGACATCATGTTACTCTACAACTTAGTTGGTTTCTATTCTGGCTATTTTTTTTTCTAATTGGATTCAGTTTGGTGGTGTTTGCGAGAGAAGCATGACATGTCATTCGTATGGTTTTGACTTCAAGAATTTGATTCATGTACCCTAGATATTTAATTAAATGATTAATTGAATGCCCGGTTAGGTCAACTGTACGCCCTTGATGATTGGTTAAGTCGTGATATTTTCATTAGTTTAAACGAAAATGATGAGAGCAAACTTTTCTGGTTAATTTTGAGGTGTTTTGCACGTTTCCTGTAGTAATGCGTCATTTACGAGATCTCGTAATATGAAACATATTAGGTTATGCTTTATTGTATAAAATGTAGTCAAAAATACATTTTTCAAGTGTATTTTGGTGTGCTTTGTTCGAATATGACCTTCATTTCTTGTGCAAATGAACAAAAATACAGTTGTCATTGCATGGCCCAAACACGTATTTCTGTTCATTTGCACAAGAAATGAAGGGTATATTTGAACAGAGCATACCAAAATACACTAGAAAAATATATTTTTTATTTCAACTTCAGGCCATGTCATTTTCTGCATAATGACCAGCCTGATCCCTATGCTTAACTTCCTTCTTACAAACCTTACAGTCACAGCCTAAAATCATCTTAAATACTATTTTTAACTGTGTTAAAAGCTTTATAGGCCAAATCAGGCTATCTTTTGGATGGAATGAGCTAATGGTGCTAGGCTAATCAGGCTAAAAAACTGAATGAACCCTTGGATCTCTCTAAACACTAAGTTAGATTAAGTTAAAAACTTAGGAATAGAGTTATTCATATTTCAAATCCAAACAAAGTAAAATTTACAGAATTAATATTATAATCCTCAATAATTTCTAAAAAAAACTTGCAGCACAACAAAGAAAGTCTTTTCTTGGGTAGTCTAATTTTGGTCTTTTCATTAGGTCTATAAAGAGCTGATCATTCTTAAATTATAAACCAAGGATTCTAGAAAATCAAATGAAAATAACTGATGCACAAATGTAGCCTGAAATGAATAAGATTGCACAAAAAAATTGCAACTTTATCACTCAAAACATAAACCACTTCTTCACTCAACTCACTTTTAACTACAGCAATGAAGATTTACAATTACGCGATGTGTTGCAAAAAAAAAAAAAAAAAAGAAAAAAAACCCTACCAAAATGTACGATTTGGCAACGTTAAGATATTGTTGTCACATAGAATGTGATTTATAAATTTAAAAGTCTCCAGATTTACAACAGAAACTGCTGAGGGCCAGTTATATATATATATATATACATATAACTTATCTGAGGCGCTAACTATTTTGTTTGTTAGGTCTATTAATCATGCAGAGGTACCTGGTGAATGGGCAGAGGTACCTGGTGAATGGAAAAAAGGAAATGTAGTACCGTACCCATTTACAAAAATGAGGTAAAAATTATAAGCCTGTTAGTTTAATGTTATTGGGAGGAAAGATACTAGAAAGAATTCTAAGGAGCAGTATTCAAGATCACATGAAAAATTTTAATCTTATTTCAAGTTCCCAATATGGACTTAGATCAGGAAGGTCTTGTTTGTCTAATCTCTTAGACATTTTAGAGTTTGTGACTGATCAGGTAGATAATGGGCATGATGTAGAATTGTAGATCATACCTAATTTTAGTGTGCAGTGATGAAATTAGGAATGAAATAGTGGCTCACATGCAGGGCCGACGAGAGCTGCCCCGGGTCCCGGGGAAGGATTGGTATATGGGCCCTCCCTGTTTACTCAGTATTTTATTATGAATGTTTTTTGTGTACATAACAAGCAAACTGATTATATGTCCACGTCACTATTCAAAACATACAGTATGACTAAACAACTCGGAAGAAAATTACCATTTTATTTTTCGAATCAATTATATTAATTATATCACCATACAATTTACAAATGCAGTACCAGTCCATGCAGGCAAGACAATTGTTTACTGCAAGATTTTCATAATTAGAAGTGTACTTTCTTTGCCTTCTCTCAAGCAAAATGGTAAAAGATTCTGAAAGAAATTTAAAGTACGGGCTAACTGGCTTTTAATTACAATGGTTCCCAGTTCTGTCAGTCGGTCTTGGGCATTGGTGGACCCCAGATAATATTTTATCTGTTTCAGTTTGACTATGAAATGTATGTCCATTAATTATATTTCCTTATTATATATTATATTTATATATTATAATATCAGGTTGTAACATAAATTCTGCTCGATTAGAAAACGGACGATAGATAATAGAATAACTCGAGATAATGTGAAATAGTTTTAGAAATGTTGCAAAATACACACGGCGAAAGGTTCGCACAGGTTTTATCGCGATACAGAATGATACAGAATGACTTAGGCTAGTGTAGGCTTAGGCTAGTGTAGGATTAGGCTAATGAATATTTTCTCTGGTGTTTTTCATACAGTTACAACGCCACTCCTACGATATTACAGTAATTGAAAAAACATAGAGCTCACGAAGGAGCATATTCGACACGTGATGCTGTTTGAGTTCCATAAAGGATCCGAAGTGAATCCGCAAAAGACATTCAAAGAGTTTATGGAAATGATGTTGTGAGCGAATGGATGTGTAGGAGATGGTTTGAGAAGTTCAGAAATGGAGACTTCAGTATGAGAGATTATCAACGAACAAGACAACCAAATGA
Organism: Bathynomus jamesi; assembly: GCA_023014485.1. Taxonomy (NCBI): domain Eukaryota; kingdom Metazoa; phylum Arthropoda; class Malacostraca; order Isopoda; family Cirolanidae; genus Bathynomus; species Bathynomus jamesi. The sequence continues at coordinate 195,313 of JAJOZX010002681.1, read as the reverse complement.
GTTAGATGAAGAGTTGCTGAAAGCAACAGTGGAGGAAAACCCAACGGTAACTGCAGTGGCGGATTTAGGGGGGGTCCGAGTAGGCCATGGCCTACGGCCCCGCGCCTGTGAGGGCCCCGCGCCCTCACATATAATTATAATGTTGGATTCCACTATAAATAATACAATTGATTAATGATTAGTGATAATTATGGTATCACTCTCTTTGCTGGCGGGAGTTTAGTTCTATTCAGGCCGCTGTGGAGTGCACATGTGAGTGTGTTTAGTGGTAAGTAATGGTAAAAGTCGTATCTCGAAAAAGTCGCCAGTCAATAAATGGGGATGGGGGAGTTTTAGTCAGCTTTATAATAACATAAATAAGTTGAAAAATGTTAAATTAATGTAATTAATTTTTTTATATGAAACGTACTTAGGCTAGGTTAGGTCAGTTTAGCTTAGATTTCATAATAAATACATTTTATACATATTTAAGGAAAAAGTCGCCACTGGTGGGGGCTGGCGACTTTTCCCATAAAGCGACTTTTTCACCCGAACAACTGTTTAGTGTCTGTATTTAATTAATTAATTAAACTGTATTAATTAATATTAAACCGAGGGTCAAGTGTAAATAGTTTGTTTTTTATGTTTTTATGTTTCAGGATAAGGCAGTGAGGCTGCACTGAGGCACAATGGAGAAATCAACAAGTCGTGATCGTGATCAAGGGAGGAAGTATAAAGCTGGCTCTGTTAAACGACAAGAAAAGGCAGACGTAAACCAAAGAGTAAAAAAACTACCAAAAATAACTCAATGGTTGACATATCCAACAGTATCTGAATCTGCAAAATCACAAACTCAAACTGAATCCGGTCAAACTGAATCTGAATCAGTAGAGACACCAATTACGCCTGAAACAACTGGAGAAGCCACAACTAGTACTGAACCTAGTGTAGTTAGCGCAATTGAACCTGAACACAGTGACAGTGAGGAGACACAAGAGGAAGTGAAAGTTATGAATACCGGTACTGAACAAGGATTTGAAACGGATCTTGGATTATGGCCTAAAATAATTACTGAAAATGTGTGTGACTATTGGTTGAAAAAGGGAAGCGCAGAATGTCGACACTGTGATGGTGACTTCAAAGAGTCAGCTGTGAAAAAGCTAAACAGAACCCGTCATTGTACAAAGACATTATTCACTCGAACTCATTCATTATCTGGCCAAGAAATTAATCTTAAATGGCTCTGTTACTCTAAACAACTGGTAAAGTGTATTGTTTTGCTTGCAAGCTTATGTCAAAGGTGGAAAGCTCATTCACAACTGGCTTCAATGGTTGGAAAACGCTAGGTATGTCATAGAATCTCACAGTAGGTCAGATCAGCACAGGAAAAGTATGGTCGAAATGATATATCGAAAGACTGCGGGTGCCCGTATTGACTCTAATCTAGTACAACAATATGAAAGTGAATGCGAGTACTGGCAAGCAGTATTGAGGAGGTGTGTAGATGTTTTAAAGCTACTTTGCGAACGCGGGCTAGCCATTCGAGGTAAAGATGAAGTAATTGGATCAGTACACAATGGAAACTATCTTGGGATTCTAGAGCTGCTGAGCACATACGACAGTTTCTTGGCAGCACATATCAAGAAACACGCAAACAAAGGTAGTGGTCATACTTCCTACTTGTCCCATGTCATTTCTGAGGAAGTCATTGGAATAATGGCAGAAAAGGTTATGTCCTCAATAACAGATGAAGTAAAAACAGCAAAGTACTTCTCAATTTCTGTTGACTCCACACCTGATATTTCACACATGGATCAACTTACTTTTACAATCCGCTATGTACTGCCTACTACAGGTCCAGTTGAAAGGTTTTTGCAGTTTATTCCCATGCTAAGCCACACTGGCAGAGATATTGCTACAACTGTTCTTGATTTTCTTAAAGAGAAGAACATTCCAGTTATCGACTGCCGAGGACAGTCCTATGACAATGCCAGCAACATGTCTGGTAAATATCTGGGGACCCAACAGATAATCAAGAATGAGTGTAGTGAAGCTGAGTACATACCATGTATGCAAAGGTGGGCAGTTGCGCCGCAAAAAGTTGCGGCGCAACTTGCGGCGCAACATTTTTGGTTGCGCTTGCGCTTGCGGCGCAACTTTTTGAAAAGGGTTGCGCTTGCGCGTGCGGCGCAACTATTTCAGCAGAGTTGCGGTTGCGGCTGCGGCGCTACAAAAATCGTTGCGCGTGCCCACCACTGCAGATATACGTTAAATGCAAAGGTGGGCAGTTGCGCCGCAAAAAGTTGCGGCGCAACATTTTTGTTTGCGCTTGCGGCGCAACTTTTTGAAAAGTGTTGCGCTTGCGCGTGCGGCGCAACTATTTCAGCAGAGTTGCGGTTGCGGTTGCGGCGCTACAAAAATCGTTGCGCGTGCCCACCACTGCATGTATGGCTCATTCCTTAAACTTGGTGGCTAAGTGTGCTGCAGAAAGCTGTCCTGCTGCAGTGTCATTGTTTGCTCTGGTACAAAATATGTACTCCTTTCTTGTTGCATCTACTTATCGTTGGAGGAGACACCGTGAGGTACTAGAGACTAATAAAGATAAGAAGTTGAAAGTTGATAAAATACTTTCAGACACTCGTTGGTCAGCACGAGCAGATGCTGTAGCTGCTCTCAGTAGAGCACACAAAGAAAACATCATTGTTCTGGAAGAGTTATTTTCAGATCAGAATCAGCCAGCTGAAACAAGAGCTGAAGCAAGTGGTCTTCTCAAAGGTTTGAAAAAACTTGAAACAGTGATTCTTCTTGAAGTTTGGGATACAGTATTGGAAAGGTTTCAGAGTAGCAGTATCCAGCTGCAAAAATCTGGGCTCTCCCTCAACACAGCTGTCACATTGCTAGAGTCTCTTTTACAATTTGCTAAAGACCTGAGATCCCAGTTCGATGACTTTGAAGCAAAAGCTATGGCTAAGTGTGATCCCTGTGATGTGACGAGTAATGATGCATACTACGCCGACACGCAGCGTATTAGGAAGCGCAAGCGTCACCACGATGAACTAGACTCCGCGGAGGATGTTATGCTGACAGGGAGAGACAAGTTTAGAGTGACTGCATTCTTGCCCATCATTGACAAGCTCTGTGCTGCCCTACAACAACGCATTGCTGCTTACAGCGACCTTCGAGAGAAATTTGGGTTTTTATCAGAAATCTCAAACAAAACGAACGCTGAGCTTAAAGCATCTGCTGAAAAGCTTGTGTCTTCATATCCTAAGGACTTGGAGGCTGGATTGGAGTCGGAGCTTTTGCAGTTTGCACACCTTATGAAATCCATTCCAAGAGATTCACCTGAAAGTGCTCCTTCATCAGGTGGTGCAAAGGCTGCAAAAAGTCCTGAACTAGAAATGTATGAGATAATTCACAGACATGACATGGTAGAAACATTTGCTAATGTTGAAATTGTATTACGACTCTATCTCTGCATGTTTGTCACAAACTGCACTGGGGAGCGATCATTCTCCAAGATGAAACTAGTCAAGAATTATCTAAGAAACACCATGGGGCAGGACCGTTTGTCTTCACTCACCCTGTTGAGCATTGAGCATGAGAAATTAAGGGTGCTTGATTTTACTGATGTCATCAAACAGTTTGCAAGTAAGAAGGCTAGAAAAAATCTTTTTTGACTGAGAAATAGTTAAGTGTACCGTACAAATTGCCTGCAATAAACAAAACCCACTCATTGCATCATTTGCATGTCAGTCAAGTGGTATTCTCTTTAGTTAATGGTGTATTATTATAGTTATTTTTTTGTTAATGGTGTATTATTATAGTTATTTTTTTTGTTAAGCTTCAAAAAAACAAATGTGTAATGTTCAACTATGAAATGGTCATTTGGCTAATTAATTATCAATAAATTGAATATTGTTTAAAAAGTAAATTTATTTTAACGCTTCGCTCGCCCATTGATTTGAGGGCCCCGTAAGGTCACCACTGGGGGATGGGGGTGTAAATCTTCATTTCAGTTAATTAAGCTAGCTTTGCGTAGTTTGGGGCCCCGCACTCCAACCAGCCTAGGGCCCCGCGCACCTTAAATCCGCCACTGGGTAACTGTAAGAGAACTTGGCCTGCAACTCGGCGTTAGCCATATGACCATTCATCGTCATTTGAAGCTGTTAGGAAAAGTAGTGAAGGTTGGAACATGGGTTCCGCATGATTTGTCACAAGCAAATCTTCAACATCGAATCGATATTTGCACATCACTGCATTCTCGGCAACTGCAGGCACCGTTTTTGAATAGGATCGTCACTGGGGTTGAAAAATGGGTCCTCTATAACAATATTAAGCGTCGACCTCAGCCAAGGAATGGACCCCATCCAAAGAAAATTTTGATATGCGTTTGGTGGGATATGCAAGGAATTATTCATTTTGAACTTCTGCCAGATAATCAAACAATCACAGCTGAAGTCTACTGCCAACAACTCCAACGATTGAAGATGGCATTACAAGAAAAACGTCCTGCATTAATTAATCGCAGAGGTGTTCTATTCCACCAGGATAACGCGCACCCTCACACTGCTCGAATCACCACTGCCCAATTGGAGGCATTTGGTTGGGAAAAAATGCCTCATCCACCTTATTCTCCGGACATCGCACCTTCAGACTACTATTTATTCAGAAATCTGCAACACCACCTAGATCAGTGGTTCTCAACGGGGGCGGTACCACCCCCCAGGGGGCGTTCACTGGGTGTCGGGGGGCGTTAGAAGCTGGTTAGTTGAAAAGGGGGCGTTAGTCAGCTAATGGGGGGCGTTCATGTGTTTCAATGAATTTCATCTACACAGTTCTGGATTCTACATTAAATTTGAATGTTTGAATGAAATTAAGTGGCTGAAACAAGGTTACTAGAACCTTTTAATTTAGCAAAATTTGCAAAGCACTTACCGAAAAATATGGAATCCACTCAGCTGATGTAATTTCTCAAGCGCCATCTACTGGGAGAATTGTCACTATGTCAAGTTCAACATTCTCTCAATAGATGGCTCTGAGTAATTATGTCATTTATTGTGAATTATTGGAAGTGAGTAGACGCCATTTTTTCGGTAAGTGTTTTTGTAATTTTACTAAAGCCGTCTTCTATTAGTCAACTGACATTTAAATAGTTGTCTAGTATAGTTGTCTAGTATAGTTGTTAGTAACATCCTTGCTAGGAAAAACATTTAAATACATTAATACAGCAAACATGATTCCATTTTGTTAAAGATATAGCAAAATATTCAGCTCGCAGAAGTATAATTTAGGCTAGTTTACCATAAAACTTATTTTATGCATACAAATAAAAACATTTCTTACGCTAACGGCTAACTTAACTAAAAATAAAAATTTCTGAATGTTTTTACAGTTTTCGCGATGTCACAAGGCAAGAAAAGTGTCGTCAGTATAATGTTGAATATCTCAGCTATGGCTTCGTACCTTCTCCTACGAATCAACGGCTTCCTATGTGTTTACTGTGTGAGCAAGTATTCTCTAACGAGGCCATGAAACCCTCACGCCTGAAGGAGCACATAATTAAAATCTATCCTGATAAAACTGACAAAGACCTTGCATTCTTTAAAGACCTCAAAGAAAACATGCCAGAAGCACAATCAGTAGCATATTCAAAATAACGTAAACCAAACTGAGAAGGGCTTAGTTGCCTCATATAATATCTCTCTCCTTATTGCCAAATGTGGAATGCCATTCACAGTTGGAGAAAAGCTGATTCTTCCTGCTATTAAAGAAGCTATTTGCACTGTTATGGAATGTGACCCTTCGCAGGTTCTAAAATCCATCCCCCTCAGCAATGACACTGTGTCAAGGAGAATCAATGAAATGGCATTGGATAGTGAGGAGCAGTTGTGTGCCATTCTGCGAGAAAATCCGTTCACTCTTCAGGCTGACGAGACAACTGTCTCAGATAATAACGTTTTGCTGATGACCTATGTTCGTTATCTGTCATCTGGTGAAATTTCCGAAGAGTTTTTGTTCTCCAAGTATTTGGAAACCGACACTAAAGGGCAGACCATATTTAATGCAGTTGAAGAATACTTGAGTTGCAATTCTATTCAGCTGCCAACATCATTGCATGTGCCACCGATGGGGCTCCATCCATGGTTGGACGGTACCGTGGTTTCACTACTCTATTGAAAAAGTGGCTCCACACATTTTGACAGTCCATTGCGTGCTGCACCGTCATAATCTAGTGGCGAAAAAAATCAGCCCTCCTCTCCACGAGTCACTGAGTGTGGCAGTTAAGGCCATCAACAAGATAAAGGCCAATGCACTGAATGACCGAGTGTTCAGACAACTCTGTGGGGACAATGATGAAATTTTTGAGCGTCTGCTACTTCACACCGAGGTGCGCTGGCTCTCGAAAGGCAATTGTCTTTCCCGTTTGTGTGAGTTGTTCAGCACAGTTTTAGAGTTTTTTGAGGATACTGATGCAACTCTCAAGGAACAAGTGTTGTTAAGTCAATGCGATATTTTCTACCTGGCAGACATCTTTGAAAAAATGAATGAGATCAGCATTAAATTACAAGGAAATGAAGTGACGCTGATTCACTGCAAATCTGTAATTTGCAGCTTCATCGCCAAGCTGAACATATACCAGGAAGGCATTGGACGGCGTCAGCTGGCTCATTTTCCCAAATTGATGAAGGTAATTGATTTTACTAAATACTTACTTTTTAATAAATTTCAGAAATTTTTATTTAAAAACTACTTGTTTTTTAATGTGCTTTTATTGAATTATTCACAGGTGTCCGAGAAACTGACTGATGAACATCTACTCCGTTACATCGACCACTTAAAGATGATGAAGGCTGACATGGAAATCCGATTCAGCGATCTTCAAAAGCTTGACGTCCCTGACTGGGTGGTACAGCCTTCAAATCAGATGTTACGAAATTTGAAGTTGAGATCCAGGAGGAGCTTGTTGATGTACAAAATGACGATGAGGCCCAGGTAACCTTCCGCACCTCTGGCTGGCGTGGTATGTGGGCAACACATTGGCAACGTTATCCAGTTCTTTGGAAAAGAACTCGTCTTCTTCTCTTGGCATTCCCTACCTCATATTTAGTGGAACAGGGTTTCAGCCATGTCCTTTACATGCAGTCCAAATATCGTAACAGGCTTAATATAACAGCCTCAGGTGCACTGAGGTTGAACCTGACTTCTAGCCAACCTTCAGTGAAGATATTGGCTGGAAAACACCAAGCGCAAGGCTCTCACTAGTATTTTTGTATTATTTTTGTGTGGCACATTGTTTTTATTTTACGTTACTGCTGTTTTTGTTTGTTTGAATAAAATTCTTTCATGTTATGTTAAGCTGTTGTTTCATTTCCAGGGAAGATTTGCATGACCGTATTCAACATTCCAAGACTTAAGAATTGAATTTTCCTGGTGGGGGGGCGTTGAGAGGTCTAATAATTGGTAAAGGGGCGTTGGTATAGAAAAGGTTGAGAACCACTGACCTAGATGGACAAAAGTTGCAATCCAGGGAAGCTATCGAAAACGAAGTGATCGCTTTTTTTAACTCGAAACAAGGGATTTCTTCGAACGTGGCATAAAAAAACTTTTCTACAGGTGGGAGGAGGTTACGGAAAAAGAAGGGAATTACATTGATGATTAATTTGTCATTATGTCATTTAATTTTTGTTGTGAATAAACTAAAAATTCGAGCAAATTTGTCTTTATAAGTCCTTTAATTTTTGCTCTGAATGACCTAAAAAATCGAGCAGAATATATGTTACAACCTTATATATTATATATTATATGTATCAATTGCCTTATTAATATTTTTAGATTTTATCTCCCCTCTTTCCGGGCCCCCTAGAGGTCCGGGCCATGGAATTTATCCCGGCTTTCCCGCCCTCTCGGCGGCTCTGCTCACATGAAGAAGTATAATATGTTTATTAAGAGACAATTTGGGTTTATCTCCGGGAGGTCAACTGTCTTGCAGTTCATTGGGGTTCTAGACCAGTGGACTGGATAATGGTTTTGTACTTGATGTTATTTACTGCGATTACATGAAGGCCTTCGATAGAGTGCCACACAGAAGATTAATAGCAAAGATATCAAGTTATGGTATTGGAAATAGTTATATTTCATGGATCAACTCATTCTTAACAGATAGAAAGCAACGGGTGGTGGTCAGAGGCGGATTAAGACACCTCGGGGCTCCGGGGCAATGAAGAATATGGGGGCCATTTTCTATAGCTTTTTACTAACAATACATGTACATGTGCAATACATAGTACATTTACACGAATTATATGTACGATTCTCAGGCTAATTGAGAAACAAACTTAAAAGAACCTTAACACACTGTATTTTGCTGTTCGCCAAAACCAAACAGTATTAAACAAACTTTACTTTAGGGCCTATAAAACATAAAATAAAACAGGGAATTTGTCAGTTTGTGTACTCTTTCATATTTAATCAAAGAAGTTTGCGAAATCTTGAATTATATCATCGAAACTCAGTTGATTGGGGGCCCCTCAAGCATGGGGGCCTGAGGCTTCAGCCTCAATAGCCTCAGTGATAATCCGCCACTGGTGGCATCTGCATGGAGGAGTGTTATAAGTGGGGTGCCATAGGGTTCCGTTCTTGGCCCTCTGTTATTTGTCATATTTATAAATGGTCTTCCTGAAACCATTAAAAATGACTGAAATATTTCTGTATGCAAAGGACACAAAAAATTTTCGGAAAATAATGGATGTAGCTGATTGTCATAAGTTACAGGAAGATCTAAATGAGATAAAGAAATGGACGGAAATGTGGCTGTTAGATTTTCACCCTAGAAAATGTAAATATATGAGAATAGGCAGGAGTTATGTAAGCCAGTACAAGTATGAAATGTATGGGGAATTGGGTGAAAGCAGGGTGGAAAAGGATATAGGTGTCGTGGTGGATAATAAACTAACTTTCTCAGAACACCGGGCTGAAAAAATAAATAAAGCGAATAGGATTGTTGGCATTATTAGAAGAACCTTCATAAATCTGAACACAGATATTTAAGAAATTATATGTCATTCTCGTGAAACTCCATCTAGAATACGCAAACCAGGTATGAAGTCCATATTTGGTCAAGGATGTTGAAGCCATGGAGAATGTACAGCGTAGGGCTACCAAGTTAGTGCCATCGATTAAACACATACCATATGAGGAAAGACTACGAAAATTAAATTTACTCACTCTAACTTATAGAAGAGCAAGAGGGGATATGATAGAAACATACAATATTCTGGGTGGGGTATATGACTGTGAGGGCTGTGAAGGTATTTTCCAACTTTATGAGGACAGTATAACTAGAGGGCACTCTAAGAAGGCTTTTACGAGCAGAGCAAGACTAAATGTTAGAAAGTACTCATTCTGTAACAGGATAGTTGATAATTGGAATGATTTACTTGAGTATGTCATTAACTCTGAGTCTGTGGAGAAATTTGAAAAAAATCTGGATAAAGAATGTTACTCACAAGAGCTAAAATTCAATCATAAAACATGCATAATGCATGGGCGGATCTAGGGGGGGGGGGGGGTCGGCGGGGTCCGGATCCCCCCTCAATATCTTAAGCTGCCCTTCTTTCAGCCGTTACAAATAAAAGACAGGTAGGTATGTTTACTGATAAACCATTAATATTCTGGTCCGTTTGGTCAGACGTGCTCTGTGGAGGGTGTGGCGGAGGGTCTAGGTCTAAGGATAATTACTACTCAGGCAACAGATGTGTTCCCTCACTAATTTTCCCGTTTAAAGTAACCGTCATATATCATGCGATGATGCGCATTCAACCCCACAACTGTTTTGTCTGTGACGGTAGCATTTTCATTTAATATTGTTAGTTATTAATTTAACTTGCAAGACATTTGAAATTGTGATTTTCATTATGTCTATTTGAATAAGACTGATATCTAATAAAACAATAAAATTGGTACTGCACTCGCTCATTGAACCAAGTGATTATTCAAGAAAATATATACTGTTGTGCCCTTTTTGTTATATAGGGAATGCCCTTTTTCTCTGGACCCCCCCTCACTGAAGTGTTTGGATCCGCCCTGTAATGTACAATCGCCTTGACCGCCGCAGCCGAACTCAAAGTACAAGTGTAAATTTTGAGCTGGAACCACAGGCTGATTAAACCTCTTCCAGAAGGTCGTCTGTATCTGTGAATGATAACCAATTTGCGCAGTAATAATTTTAATTTGTGCAGTGATAAATTAAAAATTTGTGCAGTGATAAATTGGGTTCTATATCCGTGGCGTTATAAAGAGGGAGCCAGAGGCGTCGCTAGGTACTGGCACACGGGGCCCGTTCCCCGAATCCATTTGGTGCTTTAGAAAAATCAGAATAGAAAACCATGAGCGATATCATACTGAAACGACGAAAATTCCCGCGAGTTCTGGAACTCAGAGAAAAGCGCCAAACTCGGCGGCCTTCAGTACAAGGCGAATATTATGTTATATATGTTACAGGAAATCTGTGCAACTAGGGATTTCATGAAATCCCTAAAATGTTGAGGGATTTCATGAAAGGTTAAGTCGTGATGTTTTCGTTAAACCTACGGGAAAATTATTGAATATCCGGTTAATTGAATACCCAGTTAGGTTAATTGAATGTCCGGTTAGGTCATATGGAAAACTGATACTTGTGGGGAGTTGGGAGGTAACGAAACTGGTCCACTGAGTAGGTAGGTAGTTAATTTAACAATTATTAAACGCCTTTTATGTCAATAACTGGGTGGATGAAACCAATTGGTTGCTCACCAGAGTTATTCTCCACACTAGTATTTATATACTGTGTGATAGAGCGTGCTCGGTAGTAGACATACACCACCAATGAACCAACAAACAAAATGGACGCTGGTGGAAAAAGCCGGGGGACAAAGGACTTGCATCAAGAACGGCATGGCGAACGAAGGGGCTTAATAACAGTGAAAGATCTCCACCAGCAAGTACGCTCTCAAAAATTAAACAACTAGAAGAAAGACTCCAAGAAGAAATCAGGATTTATTTAATAACACTCAGTAAGTGAACAATTGTATTTCTAAACCCCAGTTTAGTGATGACATATAACCTAATTTGGTGAGGAATCCTACTGTGAACCTCAATTTACTCTGCCCGCTCTGGACCATTTCCGGAATCTCTAGGCTGACCCCTGCAAGGCTAGGCTTACTCTACAGTTAGACTGGAGATATATTAAGGGTGGGTTAATTGGGGACCAATTCATACAGAGCATTTTTCACATTAGTAGCCCGTGTGGGGAATTCACATACTTTAGGCTTAACCTTACTTAACAAAAATTGCAGAATTAGGCTAAATGGTCTAGCCTAAACCTAACCTAATCAAGCCTAAAGTAACAAACTTGTCTAATTAGGTCTACAACCTAGGGCCTAACTAGGAAACATTTATATTTAAGGAGTCCCATTCTTTTATCAGCTTACTGTAGAACTGAGTGCCACGTACAGATTAACCAGAATCAAACTTACTTTTTCTTTCAATGTTTAGGGTAGTTATTGGACTAAATCGTGACATTAATTAAATATTTGGAGGGATTTAACTAAATTTAAAACTTGCCTGTTTGTCTGATTACTCAATTTATTTGATCTCTCATCTCTGATAATTTCTTCTCACCTTATATTTCATTACAATCCCTAGTTAAACTATTTTGACTTAAACATGGAAGTACATTTCAATTAACTCGCCAACAGTCCCTTTAAAACATAAATAGTTAACAAAACTTCAAAACGACATTAGTAAACAAGCATTTAAAATACATACAACTCCAAGCATCCAATTCTTCTTTTAAGGAAGAATCACTCGACAGATTTCGTCAACAGGCACATGCAATTCCTTGTAATCAGATTGGATTCCTTCAAAACCCCAAACCTTCCAAACCTACCTGTTGGACATATAACATTTACTCAATCATAACTACTGGTATTGACTTCACTGAAGTGGTGAATCCAAGTTTTGAAGACCAACTGGATTCAGAGGAATACAAAAAAAAAATTATATATATTATATATATATATATATATATATATATATGGAATATTATACCCCAAATGGACAGGAAATTCAGAGAAATTCCAGAGCAAAAGATTTAGGGGTTGTAATGACAGATGATGCGAAATTTGAAACACAAAATAAGATAGCAGTAAACAGAGCAAAGAGAATAACGGGTCAGATATTGATAACTTTTAAACGAAGGGATAGGAATGTAATGATTCCTCTACTGAAAACCCTGATAATACCCAAATTAGAATACTGCTCGGTCCTAACTTTCCCATATAAAAAAGAAGACATTAGACAGCTGGAGGGGATCCAAAGAAGCTTCACAGCCAAGATCAATGGGTGCAAAGAACTAAATTACTGGGAAAGGTTACGAGAACTAGACCTATATTCACTGGAAAGGAGAAGAGAGAGATACACCATTATTTACACTTGGAAAATAATGGAGAAACTAGTCCCTAATCTTACTCTGAATCCCATAACTCCCCAAACAACGATGGAAAGTAGAAGCGGTAGACTGTGTCGTATTCCCAAATTGAAGGCGAGACAGGGATCATCCTTAACCCTGAAAGAAAATAGTTTTGTAGTGAGAGGACCAAAACTGTTTAATCAGTTGCCTAAAGACCTAAGAAACACGAAGGGAGTTGCAGTGGAAATCTTCAAAAGAAGACTAGACGCCTGGCTCAGAACAATCCCCGATGAGCCGGGCGTACCTGGCTATGTGAGGTGGAGAGCGCAAGAATCCAACTCACTACTTCACCAGGCCAACTCGAGAGGAGGGGCGACAAGCTTGACCTTCGCGAAATGAGAAATCATCACGCGGAACCTTTGTAAGGTTGTAAGGTAAGGTAAGGTATATACACTGTACTCTTTACATGTGCCACAAAGACACAACCTGTCTGAACATAACCAAGGATTGCATGGGGTAACTCGGGATTGCATGGGGTTATTCAACAAAGGTCTTATGACCTACTTTGGCCATAGCCCAAACTATTCAACAAGGGTCTTATGGCCTACTTTGGCCATGGGCCAAACAATAAGGGTCTTATGACCTACCTTGGCCATGGGCCAAGCAATAAGGGTCTTATGGCCTACCTTGGCTATGGGACAAACAACAAGGGTCTTATGGCCTCCTTTGGTCAGAGACCAAACAACACAAAACAGTACAGGATTCAAAGCTCCAAGCCCTCCAGATCTACCTGTGGGGGAGTAACATTTACTCTACTAAAACTACGGGTATTGACTAGTCTGAAGTAGTAGGAGGTTTGAATACAGTACAAACTCATTTAACACTAAACTACCTTAAAGAACATTTTTATGTAGACAATCTAATAGGCTCAACATCAACAAGATCTGAATTATGTGAGGTCTATGAAAACTCTCAAAACATTATGCAACAAGGTAACTTTGAACTTAGAGAGTGGATTTCAAATGATGAAGATTTAAACAAAAAGATTTTAAAGGATAATAATGGTCTTACTGAACCATCAGACAGAGTTAAAACTTTAGGTATGAACTGGTATTTGGGTGCAACTTCTAACAATCATGATTCAATCTGCACTAAAAGCTTTAAACTTGATGAGGAAGTTAACACTAAAAGAGATATTATCAGAGGCTTCCAAAATTTTTGATCCCTTCAACGTGGGATGAGCCAATAACAACTGAAGATCATAAAGCTTGGAAGAAGTTAGCTACTGATTTAACAAAGGTGCAGAACATTAAAATACGAAGGTGCTGTGGGTTTAGGGATAAACCCCAGAGACTTCATGTGTTTACTATTGCAAACACACAGGCTTATGGGTGCTGTGCGTACCTTGTAAGTCCTGCAGAAAGTCATCTAATTTATGCAAAAGGGAAAGTTGCATCTCTCAAACCTACCCGAACCATACCATACCTCAATTGGAACTATTGGCTGCTGCATTAACCATTAAGACCATTTCATTTCTTAAGGATGCTTACCATGATGTGAACATAACTGATATCCACATCTGGGCCTGGCTCGACAGTCAGATTTGTCTTGCCTGGATGCAGAATGATAGCATTAATAGTAAGAACATCTTTGTAAGAAACAGACTAAAAGAAATATCTGAAGCTAATGAAGGACTACAAGTCAACTTTCACTATGTTCCAACTTGAGGTGACGTGTGTGTGTGTGTGTGTGTGTGTCTAGTCTAAAAGTCACTAAAGGGAAAAGTTACTAAGAGAAAGCTGAATGGCAACACAAAAAGATAAACAGCGGAACGCCGCCTGTTCGTTGATATGGGCTGAACAAAAGAGATGTAGTTTTGTATCTGGCTAAATCGTTGGTGCTAAGTTTAATTTGGTGATGTTTCTAAAGTGACTAATTTAAGCAGGAAGTTGTCTAATTATTTTATCAGTTAGGGGTAATGTCTATAGCTTCTAAATTAGTAAGGCAGAACTAGTAGTAGATCGTTTGTGGGACGCTGGCATCTATGTTAGCCCCTAAGGAAGATCTAAATCAAAGCACCTCTAAGTACCTTTATTGTTATTTAAATAACTTAATAACTGGTCGGGTCTAATATAGGCTGACCATATTTCCTTGAGACAAAAACGGGACATTGGGATGGCAAAAAAGGGACGGGGGTTATGTAATATTCTGTATTCATGAAAAAGTAAGTACATAAACATATTGAGCTTACAATTATTCTTCAGTGACAGAACCCATACAAAAACCCATACAAAACGGTACTGTCCCGTTCAAAACGGTACGTATGGTCAGCCTAGTCTAATACCGCTCCGTTATTACACAACTAAACAAAATCCAGCAGACTTTCTGACCAGAGGTTTATCCTACAAGTTGTTGAAGTCAAACAAAACTTGGTTCATGGGACCTAAGTGGCTCTGTAATACAGACCAATGGCCTGTGGAACAAGTTAACCTGACATTAAATTTAACCTTTTGAAATGAAAAGGTTGAACCAGTCACTAATTATGAAGATTATTCTGACTTCAGCAAGCTTGTCAGAGTCACAACCTACTGTTTGAGGTTTGCTCACAACTGTTTAACTACAATTAACAAACGACTAAATAAGAACAATCACAATCATACAGAAGTTACAACCAAGTACTGGATAGGGCATGCACAACAAAAAGAGTATAATATAGAGTTAGATTTATTGACTAATGGGAAACAAACAAAAGAGCCTGTACCATCAGTAGTTGTGGATCTAAACTTGTTCAGAGATGAGGAAGGTCTTCTAAGGTATAAAGGGAGACTAGATAAATCAAAACTGTCTTACAAAAGTAAACATTCAATCCTTTTACCTAGATTTAGCTATCGAACAACATTAATCACCAGACAAACACACAGTGATGTACATCATATGGGGATACCACGGACACTAACTGCATTAAGAAAAACTTATTGGATACCCAAGGGAAGGATCACTGTTAAAACAGTCCTGAATGAGTGTGTCACATGTAGGCGTATTCATGTTAGGTCCTATAGGAAACCAAATCCTCCTGCTTTGCCAGAGGAGAGAGTTACTGTCAACAGACCCTTTGAGACTGTAGGCATTGACTATATAGGAGCATTGACTGTAGTGGTGGTTGACACTGAACAAAAAATGTACATTGTACTATTTACATGAGCTGTTTTTCTGGATGTTGTGGAGGATCTTACAGCAAAATCCTTTGTTGCTGTCTTTAAGAGATTCTGTGCACGACATTCAGTACCCAAGACAGTTTGGACTGACAAAGCTACATATTTCAAGGTGATGAACAGGTCATTAACGACTTGTTAGGAGATGAAGTCACACAGTTATATGTACAAAATTCAAACATAAAGTGGAAGTATATTCCAGTTGCCTCTCCTTGGTATGGTTCTATCTGGGAGAGGAATATACAAACAGTAAAGAATTGCTTGAGGAAAGCAACTGGTAAAAACAGATACACTTGTTTGAGTTGCTCACTCTCCTGGCTGAGATTGAGAACATTATCAACAATAGACCACTCACTTATGTGAGTGACAACATTATTGACCCGGAACCATTAACTCCAAATCATTTGATTCGGGGAGAACAAGTTAGTCTCCTGCCGGACTACAATATAGACTCTTCAGAAGACCCAAACTGGGAGAGACATAAACAAATGACTAAGAAGGATTGGTCTGACACAATTAAGGTAGGGAACCTTGTTCTAATACATGGCAGTACTCCAAGACAATAATGGACTCTGGCTAGAGTTTTAGAACTCAGACCAGGGGCAGACCGGGTAACAAGAGTGGTCAAATTAAGGACTTCAACGGGTGACACAACAAGAGACATTTCTCTTTTGTACTCCCTAGAATCTGGACCCAAAACAATGGACTCTGGAGAGCCCTCTCCACCGACAGTAACAACTGGAGACACTGAACTTCCAGTAACTATACCCTTGACAGTAGAAGCGGTAACACATCCTACTACAACATTGACAGACACAAGATCTCAGCGACAAACAGCGTTAAAGGAATTAATTTGAGCAATAATAAGTTTGAAGGAACAGAAGATATTAGTCTTTTGAATGGAGCTGACTATTATTGGGACTTCATCACTGGTAACATTGTTTGCACATCTCAAGGTCCTGTAGCTTTTGAAAGTAAGCTAGGCTGGATGCTACATGGTAGCTATTGAAATGAAATGGAGGTTAAAACTCTTTTTAAGATTGAGGAGAACAGCCATGGTTTGAAAAGGCATTTGAAAGCCTTTTGGGAACTTGAATCCATTGGCATAAAGGACAAACAGGAGAAACAAGCAAGTACAGTGAACAGTGATGTTTTAGATCAATTTGAAAAAGGTATTGGGTTTAGAGATGGTTGCTACGAAGTTGGCCTGCCTCGGAAGGATTCTTGCAAACCCAGCTCAAACCTGTAGCTAGCCAATAGGAGGTTGGAGACTTCATTGCACAGGCTAAGGAAAAATGAGGAGTTGTTAAATGAATACAATGAGGCCATCCTAAGATATGTAAAGGAGGGCTATGCTGAAAGGGTGCAAGATGAGCTGGTGAGCCAGGAGGCACATTATCTGCCACACCATGCAGTGGTACGGCGAGACAAAACTACCACCAAACTGAGGGTAGTTTTTGATGGCTCAGCCAAGGACAAAAGGTGGTGTGTCCTTGAATAACTGTTTGGATGCTGGGCCAAATTTAAATGCAGATTTATTTTCCTTGTTACTGAGATTCAGGTTTGGTAGAGTAGCATTGACTGCAGATGTGAAGCAAGCCTTTTTGAGGATTGTTAGAAAATCTAGAAGAGGAAGAACCATTGTTGTCCCAAGGCGATATGATGACTAAGCTGATTGATGCAGCATTGCTTGTATATATTAAGTTAAGGTGTATATATATCCATCTCATAATTGTAAGGTTAGTGAAAAATTAACTTAATTTAGAGCTAGCATTTTTGAGCTCTTGTGGCATCATTGTTTTATGGAAAACTGATGAGTGGGTAGTTGGGAGGTAACGAAAATGGTTCACTGAGTAGGTAGGTAGTTAATCTAACAATTATTAAATTCCTTTTATGTCAATAACTGGGTGGAAGAAACCAATTGGTTGCTCACCAGAGTTATTCTCCACACTAGTATTTATATACTGTGTGGGAGGAGCGTGCTCGGTAATGGAGATACATTACCGCTCAACCAACCGAGGAATAAACCAAGACAACGCTGGTACAAGAAGCCCCGCGAAGAGGAGAACAAAGGGAGAACGAAAACGAAGAACGGGGCGAGAGGACGTACCAGCAAAGTGCGCTCTCGAAAACATAACCGGAGAAGGGAGACACTCCGATAACAAAAAGTAAGTGACTAATTGAGTTTCTACACCAAAGTTAATCTCATTAAATTAAGCTGGGTCAGACAAGTTAGGCCGACATTGTGGCCTAAGACCCAGCATCAACTCATAGCTTAACAAAGGTGAAGGTAGATTGCCCTAACCTAATTCTTGTGAGGAATCCTACTGTGGACCTCAATTTATCTGCCCGCTCTGGACCATTTCCGGAATCTCTAGGCTGACCCCTCTAGGCTAGACTTGATCTACTCTATAGTTAGACTGGAGATATAAGGGGTGGGTTAATTGTGGACCAATTCATACAGAGCATTTTCGCATTGGTGGTCCGTGTGTGGGGAATTTACAAACCTTAAGCTTACTTAACAAAAATTGCAGAATTAGGCTAAATGGTCTAGCCTAAGCCTAACCTGAGCAAGCCTAATTAGGTCTACAACCTAGGGCCTAACTAGGAAACATTTACATTAAAGGAGTCTCATTCTCTTATAAGCTTAGACCTGAGTGACACACAAGTACTTGGGGGGGATTAAACCAAATTTGAACTTGACTGTTTTGTCTGTGCTCTCTCTTCTCTGGTAATTTCTTCTTGTCCTCTATTTCATTACGATCCCCAGTTAAACAATTTTGACTTAGACATGGACAGTGCAGAATTGAAAAAGTTAAAAAAGAAAAGGGGGGCAAAGTTGGGAGCTGTTACAAAGGCTGTGAACACTTTTAACAATATTACACAACCAGGTAAGAAAAATATAGTGTGTAATTATTAAATTAGAAATTAAAAAGAAGGAAATAATAGCCATTAATGAGAGTATTTCAGAGTTAGTTGAATCCGAAATGGCTGAAGAACAATTGATAGACCTTTACGCTGATGATGATGATCAGGTAAGCTCAATTGAACAGCAAATAAGGGAACTACGGTCTCGTTTGACTGACTTAACACCAAAAAAACCTAATTCTGATTTTAATCAAAGTAGGGCTAACCTTCAACAAAATTTAAGTGGCATGCTAAATCCTGAGTCACAAGAATTGAGGGCTCAGTTACCCATTTTGCAAATACCAACATTTGAAGGGGACACGGTACAATTCCCATCTTTCATTGACAAATTTGAGAATTTAATAGGTAATAAACCTTATATTTCAACTGTTGAAAAGTTTAGTTACTTAACTAGTTCCCTTAAAGGCCCAGCCTATAACCTGATAGCCTATTTACCAGCCGTAGGGGATTCATATGAAGTAGCTATTGATCTTTTAAAACGTAATTACGTTAATAAAGATGTGATTATATATGAATATCTCAACAAATTTTGAATTTGCACCCATAAAAGATAACCATAGTGATATGGAAAATTTTTATACAAAATTAGAAGCTATTATAGGACAACTGGTTAGCAATGAGATAGATATTAAAACTTCATCTTGGCTTATACAAAGCATAGTACTTAGGTGCCTTCCTTCGAGGGTTAAAGATAACACTAGGCAACAAAGATTTTGTTACAGAAGACCAAATAGGTGCTCCTAGCTAATTTCGGTATGCTGATTTCAAATCTATAATTAGATTTTTTCTATCACGTCTAGATTTTGTGTAAAATGCAAATCACTTTTAGTAAAATTTTCTACCACGTCCAGATTTTGGTTTTAATCGGCTTAATGCCAGTAATATGAAACTTGCTTTTCAAGGTTAAAGCAATTTTTTTTGCCAACTATATACAAATTCGAACAATTTTGATAAATAAAATTTATCCCGAGTTGGCAACACTGAGTCAAGAGCATAGTAACGGGCAACGGACCAACGGTCAGTCGCTACGTGACAGTCAAGCAGAACGGTTGTTGAAGCTCTCTGCTGATGAGCAAGTGACAGGTTGTGGTGACTTGTGTGTTTTTATAGCATTTGTTTTGTACTACGGTGTGTATTTCTTTTTATTTTGCACATCGTAATAATTACTTTCTACGTTTTTTCAGATATTGTATGGTAATTAAAAATGGCATCAAATAGACGTGCTTGTGTAAATCACCCAGACAACTTCTGCTTTGTCTGTGGACAATATACACCTAAGCCACAACGTAGAAACATAACAACAAAGATTAAACTTGCCTACAAGTGTTATTTTGATTGTAAGTTAGGAGACCAACAGAGGGACTGGGCACCACATATTTGCTGTGCACAGTGCAATGCAATGTTAATAGCTTGGATGAATGGTAAAAGAAAAGCTATGCCGTTCTCAGTCCCCATGGTTTGGCGTGAGCCGAAAAATCACTTCAATGATTGTTATTTTTTGGACAAAGATTGCTGGTTTCACAAAGAAAAACAAATCAAAGATCACGTACCCAAACTGCGAATCAGCAATAAAACCAGTACCACATGATGAAACAAATCCACCACCAGTTCCACCAGCAATGATAACAGACAGCAGTTCATCTGAAGATTCTGCTAGTGATATAGAAACAGGGAAAGATGGCATATATGTTCCAGATGCAAATATTTCCCCACATTT
Source organism: Bathynomus jamesi (assembly GCA_023014485.1). Lineage (NCBI taxonomy): Eukaryota > Metazoa > Arthropoda > Malacostraca > Isopoda > Cirolanidae > Bathynomus > Bathynomus jamesi. The sequence goes on along the minus strand of JAJOZX010002681.1, from coordinate 175,026 downwards.
GTTAAGTCAAGCGGAGTTAAATGACTTAGTGCGCGATTTGGAATTACCAAAAGAAAAGGCAGAGTTGCTTGGTTCAAGGCTTCAAGAATTTAATCTTCTCCAACCAAACACCAAAGTTTCCCATTTCCGCCATCGCCATTTGCAGTTTTCATCATTTTACTTACAGGAAGAAAACGTTTGTTTCTGCCACGATATCAGTGGTCTGATGCAAGGGATTGGCTGTCGCTATGATCCAAAAGAATGGAGACTGTTCATTGACTCTAGTAAAGCTAGCCTTAAAGCTGTATTACTGCACAACGGCAATGAAAAACCTTCAATACCTGTAGCACATGCCACTGGCCTTAATGAGACTTATGAATCGATGAAACTGCTGCTAAGACTCATCAAATATAAGGACCACACATGGAATATTTGTGGCGACCTTAAAGTTGTATCATTACTTCTTGGGTTACAGTTGGGCTACACAAAGCATATGTGCTTTTTGTGTCTATGGAACAGCAGAGATGACAAGAACCACTACAAAAAACATGATTGGCCATCTAGAACTGAACATCATGTTGGTAAATACAATGTGAAACACCCAGCACTTATTGACCCTCAGAAAGTACATCTTCCACCACTTCACATTAAACTTGGCCTTATGAAAAATTTCGTGAAGGGTATGGATCATCAAGGTAGTGGTTTCCAATATTTAAAGGATAAATTCAAAGGAATATTGACAGATGCTAAGCTAGAAGCTGGAGTTTTCACTGGACCACAGATCCGCAGTGTCATCCACGACTCATCGTTTCCATCTAACCTAAATGAGAATGAACTAGGAGCATGGACATCTTTCGTTGAAGTTGTCAAAAATTTTCTTGGAAACCACAAAGCTGAAAACCACCGTAAACTCGTAGAAAACATGCTTAAATCTTATGAAATAATGGGATGCAGAATGTCTTTGAAAATTCATTTTTTACATTCTCATCTTGACTTCTTCCCGGCCAACCTTGGGGCTGTAAGTGACGAGCATGGTGAGCGCTTCCACCAACAGATCTCAGTTATGGAAAACAGATACCAAGGTAATTTCAACCCAAATATGATGGGAGATTATTGTTGGTTCCTGCAGAAGGAGAGCTCGTCATCCTACAAGCGACAAAGGAAGAGGACACACCAAAGTTTCACTTAAGAATAGGAATTTGCCTTTCAGTAGTAACAACAAAATACTAACGCGCTTTGGGTGGATGGTTGGGCGCAGGGGTGTAACTTAACTCCGCCAGCGGAATTCCGCTGTCTGTCTTAAGCCAGAATAAAGGAGGAAAGACATCCCTGTTCACTAATTATTTAAGTATGCTTAACATAAAACGTGGCACGGAAAAGTAGCTTAGACGGCTTTCGTAATAGAAGCGGGTGAGAAAAAAAATGAAAAATAGGGGTTTTCGGTTACACAAAATCTGGACGTGATAGAGAAATTTTGATATCAGATCTGAAATCAGCATCACGCTTTAGTAGGAATCAGTAGTTCACGTGTCTTTAACAAAAAAAAAGTTGAAATTTTTGCCTAGTGTAATTTAATTCTAAAGACGGGAGAAAATTATCCTAATTTAACACAAATCAAGACACACTTCCCCAATATCCTAACTAATTACAACTTGAGAGATTTTCCAACACATAAGACCCAGACTATGGATAAACCAAAGACTGTTCCCAGAGACCAAACTAGCTACAGCCAAACAGACAAAACTTGATACTGTAGAATCAAATGTGACCAACTACAAAACACGAACACCTACATTACAGAACTTTAATGTAACTGCAGCCTCAACTTACACACCATATTGCAAATTTTGTGCAAGTAATGAACACAGTAGTACTGGGGTGACAAATATTCAGATTTAACCAAAGGGCTAAAAGATGTGAACAGTTGAACCTGTGTAAAAAGTGTACTGGCCAGGGACATTATAAGAAAGACTGTAAATCTAGGTTAAGATTCAAGTGTAAGTTTTGTAAAAGTTTACGACATGTCTCATCAATGTGTGATTCATCAAAGTGTCCAAATAATAGTACTCAAACTCAAAAGATACCTCCCCCAAACAAAGGTAATCAAGAAAATGCCACTTTCATGGGACATTCTGCTTGTTCAAACAATGTAACAAGAAACACTGAGATTCTTTACCAACTATTACTTTGGACTTAGTGAATAGTGAGGGTAGTACCACTCCAGTGAGATGTCTTATAGACTGTTGTTCTCAACAAACATTTGTTTCAAAAAATGTAGTTAATAAATTGGGTTTGACACCAAACCCGAATGAACAAACCTCAATATGCGTTCCTTTGTTAAGGATAACTCGGACAAAAATAGCTATAAGACAATTGACCTGGAACTACATTTAGAAAGTAAATTCAAGAAAATTGAAGCAGTTATTATTTCTAAAGTAGGACAAAAACAAACTGGTTATACCCAAACTAGAACAACCATAAATCATTTGAAAAAACACTACAAAATAGCTGATAGACATATCACTAACAACACAATAGCTAACATTGAAATGCTAATAGGGGCAGATTATATTAATCTTATTCATAAGGGCATAGTAGAGATAGGTAATGGTATAGCTATTCAGACTCCATCAGGGATAGCCCCTTTGGGTGACCTATCAATACAACCTAGACCTAAACCAAAACAGTGCATGACCAACAAATACTATGTGCCTCAACTCAGTCCTACATAACACCTGTAAGATAGCAACACTTTGAATAATATTATCTCAACTGAGAACATTAATTCATCATTATCAAATGAAACTTTGGATGAGGCAATTCAAACTTTATGGTTGCTAGAATCTGTGGGTATACATGACACATCAACTTCAGAAGATCAGTTAATGGTAGAAAGATTTGAAGACACCATTCAGTGTAAAGACAATAGTTATTTCATTGAGTTACCTTGGAAAATAAATTGTCCAACTTTAAGAGATAATCTCAAAGTAGCTAAAGGACATTTATATAAAGTAATGAAAAACTCAAATAAGAAAATAATGTAAAAATATATAATGATGTCTTCAAAGAACAGCTACAGAAAGGCTTCATTGAGAAGTAACAGATAACCCTTTTAAAAAAGATGGTTGTCATTATTTAACCCACAGGGGGGTTTATCGACAAGATGCCCCAAAAACAACAAAACTCAGAGTAGTATATATTGTAGCCTCAAACAGTGATAAACACAGTTTGAATGATTGCTTGATTGAGGGTCCTAATCTCATTTCTGACCTTGTGAAGATCTTACTGAGTTCAGGTTAGACAAATATGCTGTACAAAGTGACATTTCGAAGGCATTTTGAGAATAAATCTTAAAAATGAATATGATAAGAACCAACTTAGGTTCTTATGGTTCAAGATCCATTTGATTTGAATAAAGGGTTCATAACCTATAGATTTAATGTTGTGTTGTTTGGAGCCAATTGCTCACCTAGCCTATTAGCATTGACAATTAACATCATTTAAACCAGTTTAATACTCTCTAACATTGAACTTCCTTAAGGAACATTTTTACGTAGACAATCTAATAGGCTCAACGACATCAAAATCTGAATTATCTGAAGTCTATGAACACTCTCAAAACATTATGCAACAAGGTAACTTTGAACTTAGAGAGTGGATTTCAAATAATGAGGATTTAAACAAAAAGATTTTAAAAGATAATAATGGTCTTACTGAGCCATCAGACAGAGTTAAAAACTTTAGGTATGAACTGGTATTTGGATGCAACTTCTAACAGTCATGATTCAATCTGTACTAAAGGTTTTAAACTTGATGAGGAAGCAAATACTAAAAGACAAATATTATCAGAGGCTTCCAAATTTTTGATCCCATGGGTCTATTCCTGCCTTCAACAATAAAATCAAAGATTCTCCTCCAAGAAATTTGGAGGACAAATGTTGGGTGGGATGATCCAATAACAAATGAAATCAAAAATCTTGGAAGAAGTTAGCTACTGATTTAACAAAAGTGCAGAACATTAAAATTCAAAGGTGCTGTGGGTTTAGGGATAAGCCCAGAGACTTCATGTTTTGCTGATGCAAGCACACAAGCTATGGGTGCTGTGCGTATCTTGTAAGCCCTACAGAAAGTCATCTAATTTATGCCAAAGGGAAAGTAGCACCTCTCAAACCTACCCGAACCATACCTCAATTGGAACTATTGGCTGCTACTTAGCCATTAAAACCATTTCATTGCTTAAGGATGCTTACTATGATGTGTTCATAACTAGCCACGTCTGGCTTGACAGTCAGATTTGTCTTGCATGGATACGGAATGATAGCATAATAGTAAGAATATCTTTGTAAGAAATAGGCTAAAAGAATAGCTGATGCTAATGAAAGCCTACAAGTAAACTTTCACTATGTTCCAACTAAACAGAATCCAGCAGACTTTCTGACGAGAGGTTTATCCTACAAGTTGTTGAAGTCAAAACAAAACTTGGTTTATGGGACCTAAGTGGCTCTGTAATACAGACCAATGGCCTGTGGAACAAGTTAACTTGACATTAAATTTAATCTTTTCAAATGAAAAGGTTGAACCAATCACTATTATGAAAAGTATTCTGATTTCAACAAACTTGTTAGGGTGACAGCCTACTGTTTGAGGTTTGCTCACACTGTTTAGCTACAATTAACAAACAGCTAAATAAAAATAATCATAATTATACAGAGGTTGCAATCCAATACTGGATAGGCCAACCCAACAAAAAGAGTACAATAAGAGTTGAATTCTTAACTAATGGGAAACAAACAGAACCTGTACCATCAGTAGTTTGTGATCTAAACTTGTTCAGGATGAGGAAGGCCTTCTAAGGTGTAAAGGGAGATTAGACAAATCAAAACTGTCATACAAAAGCAAAAATCCAATCCTTTTTACCTAGATTTAGCTATTTGACAACATTAATAATCAGGAAAACACACAATGATGTATATCATATGGGGGTACCACAGACACTAACTACATTAAGAAAAACTTATTGGATACCCAAGGGAAGGATCACTGTTAAAACAGTCCTGAGTGAGTGTGTCACATGTAGGGTATTCATGCTAGGCCCTATAGGAAACCAAATCCTCCTGCTTTGCCAGAGGAGAGAGTTACTCTCAACAGACCCTTTGAGACTGTAGGCATTGACTATACAGGAGCATTGACTGTAGGGGTGGGTGACACTGAACAAAAAATGTACATTGTACTGTTTACATGTGCAGCTTCACGAGCTGTTTATTTGGATGTTGTGGAGGACCTAACAGCAGAATCTTTTGTTGCTGTCTTTAAGAGATTCTGTGCACGACATTCAGTACCCAAGACAGTTGGACTGACAATGCTACATATTTCAAAGCTGGTGAACAAGTCATCCACGACTTGTTAAGCAATGAAATCACACAATTATATATACAAAATACAAACATAAAGTGGAAGTATATTCCGGTTGCCTCTCCTTGGTATGGTTCTATCTGGGAGAGGAATATACAGACAGTAAAGAATTGCTTGAAGAAAGCAATTGGCAAAAAACAGATACACTTATTTGGGTTACTCACTCTCCTGGCTGAGATTGAGAACATCATTAACAATAGACCACTCACTTATGTGAGTGACAACATTAATGACCCAGAACCATTAACTCCAAATCATTTGATTCGGGGAGAACAAGTTAGTCTCCTGCCGGACTACAATATAGACTCTTCAGAAGACCCAAACTGGACGCAACGACATGATGAGCTCCAGACTAAGTTACAACATTTAACTAGAGTTAAGCTCATTTCATTAAACAGTGGAAAACTGAGTACTTGATGGGTCTAAGGGAGAGACATAAACAAATGACTAAGAAGGATTGGTCTGACACAATTAAGGTAGGGGACCTTGTTCTCATACATGACAGTACTCCAAGACAATACTGGCCTCTGGCTAGAGTTTCAGAACTCAGACCAGGGGCAGACGGGGTAACAAGATGGTCAAATTAAGGACTTCAACGGGTGACACAACAAGAGACATTTCTCTTTTGTACCCTTTAGAGTCTGGACCCAAAACAATGGACTTTGGAGAACCTTCTCCACTGACAGTAACAACTGGAGACACTGAACTTCCAGTAACTATTCCTTTGACAGTAGGAGTGGTAACGCATCCTACTACAACATTGACAGACACAAGACCTCAGCGACAAACAGCATTAAAGGCGCGACTATTTTTACAACAAAAAATAGATGCTGGGGAATTGTAATTTTATCTTCTAACTTTCATTTTTCTTTCTTATGGTAAAAACCATAGACAGTTTCATCCTATGGATGTATATTTTATCTTCTAATTAAATGCTACACCTTCTCCATGAGAAGGTGAGGATAGGCACTGTTAATCAGATTAACAGGCATTTACAGTTAAATAGTTAGCTAGTCTACACTCAGACAAAAATGGTGACAATGACACCAAAATTTTTATCTCCCGGGGCCCCCAGTATATGGAAAACTGATGAGTGGGTAGTTGGGAGGTAACGAAAATGGTTCACTGAGTAGGTAGGTAGTTAATCTAACAATTATTAAATTCCTTTATGTCAATAACTGGGTGGAAGAAACCAATTGGTTGCTCACCAGAGTTATTCTCCACACTAGTATTTATATACTGTGTGGGAGGAGCGTGCTCGGTAATGGAGATACATTACCGCTCAACCAACCGAGGAATAAACCAAGACAACGCTGGTACAAGAAGCCCCGCGAAGAGGAGAACAAAGGGAGAACGAAAACGAAGAACGGGGCGAGAGGACGTACCAGCAAAGTGCGCTCTCGAAAACATAACCGGAGAAGGAGACACTCCGATAACAAAAAGTAAGTGACTAATTGAGTTTCTACACCAAAGTTAATCTCATTAAATTAAGCTGGGTCAGACAAGTTAGGCCGACATTGTGGCCTAAGACCCAGCATCAACTCATAGCTTAACAAAGTGAAGGTAGATTGCCCTAACCTAATTCTTGTGAGGAATCCTACTGTGGACCTCAATTTATCTGCCCGCTCTGGACCATTTCCGGAATCTCTAGGCTGACCCCTCTAGGCTAGACTTGATCTACTCTATAGTTAGACTGGAGATATAAGGGGTGGGTTAATTGTGGACCAATTCATACAGAGCATTTTTCGCAGTTTGGTCACACTGTTGGCATCATTTTGGGGCGCTGCGCGTTCTTTCTACTCGTTTGTGGGATGTCGTACGTACAGGGTGTGGTCTGTTAGAGAGCTCTCTTGTAATTCAGTTTGGTTGTTTAGATACAGGATTGTTGCATCGTGCAATAGTCCAGGTTGCGTTGTTGTTGCAAGGTTGAGAAAGAAGACCATAAATAGTACCCCTTTTGTTTATATTAAATTCATGTAACTAAGGTCTAAGGTAGGCCCGCATCGAGTCAGCAACCCTGAGGTAGGACCTAATAGGATCTCAAATCCGTAAGTTTTAATTTTAGCCTAACTTGGGCTTCAGGTAGAACTGGCCCTTTAGAATTTGGCCGTTCACGGCTCAGCTGGGATTTTGAACCCAACAAATAAATAAAATAACATGGTCCTTCAGAACCGGATTCTACCCCAAGACTGAGTCAGTGACTATTTTTCGGCAAAGTTCTGATTGTGCAAATTGTAGCCCAAGTTAGGCCTAGACGGGTTGAGTATTATTGAATTAAGGTCCCAGGGTAAAAAGTTTGGTCGCCCAATTGCGAAACTTGGCCAGTCGTCTGTCGTTGTTCTGGCCTACATTTTACCGGTTTGGTTAATTTTGGGTTATTATTGACTTAAGGTCCCAGGGTAGAAAGTTTGGTCGCCCAATTGCTAAACTTGGCCAGTCGTCTGTCGTCGTTTTGGCCTACATTTTACCGGTTTGGTTAATTTTGGGTTATTATTGAATTAAGGTCCCAGGGTAGAAAGTTTGGTTGCCCAATTGCGAAACTTGGCCAGTCGTCTGTCGTTGTTTTGGCCTACATTTTACCGGTTTGGTTAATTTTGGGTTATTATTGAATTAAGGTCCCAGGGTAGAAAGTTTGGTTGCCCAATTGCGAAACTTGGCCACTTGTCTGTCGTTGTTTTTGGCCTACATTTACCAGTTTGGTTAATTTGGTTTATTATTCGTAGGCGAAGGTTGCAGACCAGTGCGCCAGTTACTTGGGTGTAAAATTTGGTATTCCATACTGGTGTTGGTTAGTACCCCACCTAGCAATTCAGTTTATTTGAAAGTAAAATTTGCGTTTGATCAGTTTGGTTAAGTATTTCTGCCAATTCAGCTCATTTGGTATTGAGCCCAATTGTTGTTTGCATTGAAGATGAGTGCATCTGAATTGAACAAATTTATAAAAAGGAGAAGCGCCTACAAAGGTCTAATTACAAAGGTCATTGCCACTATAGATTCTGCCATAGAGCAAGAGGATTTACGCTTAGTGACTGCGCAGCTTTCCATATTAGAAATTAAAAAGGTTGCTCTAAGTGAGGTAAATGTTAAAATTGAGGCTCTTATAGAAGAGGATGAAATAGAAAATAACATAATTTACTTTGAAGAGATTATTGATGATATAATTAAAGTAGGCCTCCGAGCAAAAGAGTTTAGCAGCTCAGTATAGTTAGAGACCAGGTCTAATAATGAAACACAACATTCAACAAATGATGTTTGTGAAGTTAAGGTTAACAGATCTGTAGTTCAATTACCGAGGCTTGTACTCAAAACATTTTCTGGGAGTATTCAGGAATGGCAAGGATGGGCAGACAGTTTTCAATCAGCAGTTCATTCTAGTCAAGTGTTAAGTGCCGTGGAGAAGTTTAATTATTTGCGGTCCCTCTTGGAATGGGAGGCAGCAAAGACTATAGCAGGATTAGCATTAACAGAGGCTAATTATAATGTGGCTTGGGATATATTAAAAAAACGGTTTGGTAAGCCAGAGATCTTAATTAAAAGCCCCTCCGTGCACTTTTAGCTATACCTCCTGTTAATAATCCTAATAGTGTCAAGGAGTTACGGCAGTTATATGATGAATTTGAAATTAGAACTAGGTCCCTGGACAACTTGGGTGTAGGAATGGAAAGGTATGGTATAATGTTGGTTCCTACACTGGAGTCTAAATTGCCTAGCTCAATTTTGCTTGAATTAAGTAGGGGACACTCTGTAGAACATGTGTACATCCCCCTTCAGCAGATGTTAAGTCTTTTAGGCACAGAATTAGCAAGACGAGAGGGAGTTGAGTTTGCACAGTGGGATGGTAAACAAGGGGACAAAGGCAGGCACAGCACCAAAGTTTCCACAAAAAGGAATAGCCCAGGTACAGTGTCAGCTCTACATGCATCCTCTGAGAATAAATTAAAGGGAATCAAGGAATGCATATTTTGCGAAGGCAACCACAAGTCATATAAATGTGAGGTGGCTGAGGCTTTACCCCTTGAGGAGAGAAAGGACAGGGTAACTAAGTCCACAGCATGTTTTAAATGTTTTTTGAAAGCTCATAGAGCAAGGTTTTGTAAGTTTAAAATTTTGTGCAAAAAATGTCATGGTAGGCATCAGCCATTATTGTGTGAAAACACTCCTAGTAGGCCTACCCCAGAAGTAGAGACATCAGTGGCACATGCCACTGCTATGCAAGGGAGTAAAAGTAAAGGGGGATTATTGCAAACAACTGCAGCCTTATTAATTGGGAATGAGGGAGAAGCTACTGTAAGAGTGTTGTTTGATAGTGGTAGCCAGTGTAGTTTTATTAAGACCAGAATTTTCAGAAAATTGAAGTTTAAAGAACTTAAGAGGGAAAATTTAAGAATTTTTGGGTTTGGGGGTTCCGTTCAAAACCGAACCAAATTTAAGAAGGTAGAAGTTTTGGTTAAGGGGTTGTTACCGCAAAGTCCCACTATCAAGGTCCAAGCTGTAGAGATTGAGGAACTTTGTGCTCCAGTCACTACTTGTTTAGATATGGCATGTGTCCAAGAATTGCAAGTTAAAGGAATTAATTTGGGCAATAATACGTTTGAAGGAACAGAAGATATTAGTCTTTTGATTGGAGCTGACTATTATTGGGACTTCATCACTGGTAATATTGTCCGTACTTCTCAAGGTCCAGTAGCTATTGAAAGTAAGCTAGGCTGGATGCTACATGGTAGCTATTGCAATGAAATGGAAATTAAGGCTCTTTTTGTTAAGATTGAGGAGAACAGCTATGGTTTGGAAAGGCATTTGAAAGCGTTTTGGGAACTTGAATCCATTGGCATAAAGGACAAACAGTCAAGTACAGTGAACAATGATGTTTTAGAGCAATTTGAAAAAGGGATTGGGTTTAGAGATGGTTGCTATGAAGTTGGCCTACCATGGAAGGATTCTTGCAAACCCGGTTCAAACCTTCAGCTAGCTAATCAGAGGTTGGAGACTTCATTGTACAGGCTAAGAAAAAATGAGGAGTTGTTAATTGAATACAATGAGGCCATCCTAAGTTATGTAAGGGAGGGCTATGCTGAAAGGGTGCAAAGTGAGCTGGTGAGCCAGGAGGCACATTATCTGCCACACCATGCAGTGGTACGGCGAGACAAAACTACCACCAAACTGAGGGTAGTTTTTGATGGCTCAGCCAAGGACAAAGGTGGTGTGTCCTTGAATGACTGTTTGGATGCTGGGCCAAATTTAAATGCAGATTTATTTTCCTTGTTACTGAGATTCAGGTTTGTAGAGTAGCATTGACTGCAGATGTGAAGCAAGCCTTTTTGCGGATAAAGTTAAAACCAGAGGACAGAGATGCAGTAAGGTATCTGTGGGTGGATACGAAAGACTTGTTGGAAAATGAACCTAAGGTTCAAGCATATAGAATGAGGTCAGTGTTGTTCGGCCTCAGCTCTAGTCCATTTCTGTTGGCAGCTACTATGCAGTACCATTTTAAGAAATATTCTGAAGTCTATCCTAACACTATTGAACACATAAGGAAAAATTTTTATGTTGATGATTTGCTATGTTCCGTGGATAATACAGAAATGGCTAAACAGATATTCATGGAGGCTAGAGCTATAATGAGGGAGGCTGGCATGGAGCTCAGAAAATGGCAGACCAATCATTCGCAATTACAAGAGTTTATGAGTCATTCCTGTGTAGTACCTGATGCAGCAGAAAGTATTGAGGATTCTGGTATTAAGGAGTTGTGGGCAATAGATGCAAAGGTGCTAGGCATTGTTTGGCAGCAAGATGATGATTTGTTTACCTTCAATGAGAAATCTTTAGTAGAGCTGGCTGAGAATGAGACAAGGTGGACAAAACGTACAGCTCTTAGTTTGGCTTCAAAGGTCTTTGATCCTCTTGGATTCCTGGATCCATTTGTGATAAAGTCAAAAATTTGGTTTCAGAGCCTCTGGGAAATTGGACTTGGTTGGGACCAAGAGTTACCTGATCATATGGTGGTAAGGTGGAAATATTGGTTCAAAGAATTGGCACATCTTGGAGACATTGAAATCCCAAGATGGTACTTTGGAGAGTTGAACAATAGTCCAGACAATTTGGAGCTGCACATCTTTTGTGATGCAAGTGAGGAAGCCTATGCAACTTGTATTTATATAAGAGGCGCATTGCAAGAGGAAGTAAGTTGCAGGTTGGTTGCTGCAAAGAGCAGAGTAGCACCTTTGAAAAGGCTTTCTGTTCCAAGGTTGGAATTGATGGGTGCAGTTATTGCTAGTCGGCTTGTAGTTATAGTGCAAAAGTCTTTGGCCCTCTCTGAAATTCCAAGCTATTATTGGACAGACTCCACTATAGTTTGGCACTGGTTAAGAAGCCAGGCAAGGAAATGGAAACCATTTGTTGCCAATAGGGTGGAGGAAATTCAAGCGCACACAGATCCCAAGCAATGGAAGCATTGTCCAGGCACCCAAAACCCCGCTGATTTACCAACACGAGGAATTTCAGTGAAAGATCTTGCACAGTCAAGTTTGTGGTGGAATGGGCCAGAGTGGCTAAAACTTGGAAGTGAAAACTGGCCTTCTAATCAGCCTATTGTAGGAGAATGCCAGGCTGAAGAAGCATGGGTGAGTGAGGTGAGAAAATGCGCTGTGAACAGTTGTCAAGTTATGCAGCAGGACCCCATATTGAGGCTTGAGGACATTAGCAGTCTGAAAAGATTGTTAAGAGTGACAGCATGGGTATATAGATTTACCAACAACATTAAGGGAGAAACAAGAAGGGAAGGAATTCTGAACAGTAATGAGATTCAGCAAGCCAGGAAATACTGGGTGGTATATATGCAGAAGGAAAAATTTGGTGAAGAGAGAGAATTGCTCACCAGCCATCCATTACAGGTTCTACACACATTCTGCGCTCAAGGGTTTGGATGTGTTTTTGGATCAGGATTTATTGAGAATAGGAGGTAGACTACAGTTTTCTGGGCTTCCAGAGGAGAAAAGACATCCAATTTTGCTACCTTCTGGGGGCACTTTGTGGACCTTTTGATCCTGGATACTCATCATAAGCTGTTACATGCTGGAGTTAGAGAAGTGATAATAGAGATCAGACAACAGTTTTGGATTCCCAAAATTAGACAAGTAGTAAAAAAGGTCGTGCATAAATGTGTGGTTTGCAAGCGTTGGAGTGCAAAGCCTTATTATGAAAAGGTGGCTCCACTTCCAAGAGAACGGTGTGTCTATACTGCCCCATTTGATGTAGTGGGAGTAGACTTTGCAGGGCCAGTCTATGTGTATGAGCGAGGGGAGGCTAACAAAGGTTATATATGTCTTTTCACCTGTGCTACCACCAGAGCAATCCATTTGGAGTTGGTAAGCAACTTAAGTAGTGATGTATTTATTTTGGCCTTTAAAAGGTTTGTGAACAGAAGGGGTTTCCCAAATAAAATCATATCGGATAATGCAAAAACCTTCAAAAAGGCTGCAAAGGAACTCCAAGAAATTTGGTCCTTGCTAAAAGAGGAAGGATTCCAATCCTACTTTTCACACCAAGGGGTACAGTGGGAGTTTATTGTTGAGAGAGCACCATGGTCAGGGCCGGATTAAGACCTTTAGAGGCCCTAAGCACTTAAAAGATTTTGGTGCCCCATATATATGTAATTCAAAATATAAACAAAAATAAACCATAAAATAAAATTTTATTTTTTGAAATGAAACAAAACTTACAGTAAGATGGAAAATAATGTTTATTTTTGTATACTTCCACTTCATTTATATTTGAAAAGTTTTCTCCTACTTTTTTTAATTGCAAAGTCTTTGATCAGATCCTCAAAACTAATCTTACGTAACACATCTGCTTCTATACTTAGTAGAGATAAAGGCATCCAGCCTGCCTTGTTGCATAGTTGTTCTGTTGGTATTTTTAATATACTTCAACTGAGAAAATGAACGCTCAGCTGAGCAATTTGTGACCATTAATGTTAAAAATATACGAAAGGCAATTTCTACATTTGGGAAGGCACACTCAATATTGTCTTCTACAATTATTTTATAAAGTTCAGCATGACTGAATCTTGTTTTTACATTTACTATAGCACACGAAAATATTTAATCTATATGTATTTTTAATATGGCGCTCAAAGATTTGATATAAACAAAATAATAACGCAAAGCGTAAAGTGTGTGATTACAACGAAATATATTTATTCTCTCAAAAGGGTTGTTGTTCACTACAAATTCAAACAATGAAAAAAAATAAATACTATATATGAATATATATAATTCAGTTTTCAACAGCTTATAGGCTATAAGCCGCGATTATAATAGTATAATAAATCCATGGTAAACCCGACAATGGAAATTTCTGTGGTGCCCCCCTTCCCTTGATGCCCTAAGCACGGGCTTATTTTGCTTAATGGTTAATCCGGCCCTGACCATGGTGGGGAGGATTTTGGGAAAGGCTAGTGAGAAGTGTAAAGTGTCCATTAAAGAAACTTTTAGCTAATGCTCATTTGAGCAAAGAAGAATTCTGCACTGTTTTATGTGAAGTAGAAGCAATGGTGAACAGTAGGCCTATCACTTTTGTTTACAACAGTATGCAGGATGCAGAGCCATTGACACCAAATCATTTTCTTTGTGGTAAACGATTAACATCAAGCCCCAGTGTGCCAGAAGACTTGCAGCCTATCCAGAGCACTCAAGGAGAGTTAACCAGACGGTTCAGGTACCTTGAAGAGCTACAAGATCAGTTATGGAAGAGGTGGCAGATGGAATACTTGCCAGAACTCAATTATTACCCATCAGGCAAGGTAAAGGGCTCCAATGCAAATTGTATCAAGGTGGGAGAAGTGGTAATGATTGGGGATGAAAGACCAAGGCAATGCTGGAAGCTTGGCATAATTGAAGAGTTTGTTGGCAAAGACAATTTAGTTAGGTCTGCACTGGTAAAGACTTCAGGAGGAAAGTTAAAAAGACCTATACAAAAACTCTATGCTTTAGAAATCAGCAAAAACACAGATAGTCAAGATGAAACATTTGAGTTCCAGCCTCATGGAGAAGGCTTGGCTAACCTTGCAGAAGGTAATGACAACAATGCCTCTTCGGTGGGGAGTGTTAGAAAATCTAGAAGAGGAAGAACCATTGTTGTCCCAAGGCGATATGATGACTCGGCTGATTGATGCAGCATTGCTTGTATATATTAAGTTAAGGTGTATATATATCCATCTCATAATTGTAAGGTTAGTGAAAAATTAACTTAATTTAGAGCTAGCATTTTTTAGCTCTTGTGGCATCATTGTTTGGTCACACTGTTGGCATCATTTTGGGGCGCTGCGCGTTCTTTCTACTCGTTTGTGGGATGTCGTACGTACAGGGTGTGGTCTGTTAGAGAGCTCTCTTATAATTCAGTTTGGTTGTTTAGATACAGGATTGTTGCATCGTGCAATAGTCCAGGTTGCGTTGTTGTTGCAAGGTTGAGAAAGAAGACCATAAATAGTACCCCTTTTGTTTATATTAAATTCATGTAACTAGGTCTAAGGTAGGCCCCACAGCATCAGTCGCAACCCGAGGTAGGACCTAATAGGATCTCAATCCGTAAGTTTAATTTTAGCCTAACTTGGGCTTCAGGTAGAACTGGCCCTTTAGAATTTGGCCGTTCACGGCTCAGCTGGGATTTTGAACCCAACAAATAAATAAAATAACAAGGATAGTTAAAACCAGAGGACGGAGATGCAGTAAGTATCTGTGAGTGGATACGAAAGAGTGTTGTTGAGACCCAGGTTCAAGCATATAGATGAAGTCAGTGTTTTTGGCCTCAGCTCTAGTCCATTTCTGTTGGCAGCTACTATGCAATACCATTTTAAGAAATATTCTGAAGTCTATCCTAATACTATTGAACACATAATAAAAAATTTATGTTGGTGATTTGCTGTGTTCAGTGGATAATACAGAAATGGCTAAACATATTCATGGAGGCTAGAGCTATAATGAGGGAGGCTGTCATGGAGCTTAGAAAATGGCAGACCAAGCATTCTCAGTTACAACATTTTATGAGTCAGTCCTGTGTAGGACCTATGTAGCAGAAAGTATTGAGGATTCTGGTATTAAGGAGTTGTGGGCCATAGACACCAAGGTGCTTGGCATTGTTTGGTAGCAAGGAGAGGATTTGTTTACTTCCAATGGGAAATCTTTAGTAGAGCTGGCTGAGAATGAGACAAGGTGGACAAAACGTACAGCTCTTAGTTTGGCTTCGAAAGTCTTTGATCCTCTTGGATTCCTGCCTCCATTTGTGATAAAGTAAAAAATTTGGTTTCAGAGCCTCTGGGAAATTGGACTTGGTTGGGAGTCCAATGTTCCCTCTAAGCCCGAAGGCAATGGTTCTTAAACTTTTTGACCCCGTTACCCCTTTTCCTGATCTCAACTAATCTCATTACCCACACAAACTTGCAATGCCGAAGTTGTAAAGAAAGTGGAAAAATTAATTACTGAAAATAACTGAAATTACCTTTAATGTGATGGGTGCAACTGTTTTTTAGCTACAATTCCTTAATACGTGGCAATGTTCCTGATAGAGCACACCTAAAGTCGGCTTCAAGTTGAAGACGGTTCCTTGCTTTTGTTTTAATTGTAACCATTGCAGAAAATGCTTGTTCACATCGGTACGTCGTCGGGGCCTGTACAAGCAGTGTGAGAGCCCTTTTCGAAAGTACAGGGTAATCTTTGCTATTTTTCAGCCAAAACTTTGTAAAGAAGAGTCTTGAAATTCCTCTTTAGCAAAGCTATCTTCTCGGAGAGACACAAATTCAATTTTTCCTGCAACATCACTGTCACTTATCGTACTTTCATCAACTGTAAATGGCCGCGCGATCCATGTATCCTTGAATCGTTCATTTAAACTGGGATAATATTTGCGGATAGTTGTAATCATCGCATATTAAGAATTGCTCCATTACCCACGGAAATACCCAAATTACCCCCTTGGGGGTAATTACTCCCCGTTTCAGAACCTCTGCTCTAAGGTGTGCGCGTGTGCGCGCGCACACGCGTTGTGAAACCCGTGCACACAACAAAATAAAATGCGCACAGGCTCAAGCGTATCATGAGTCACGACAGTAAATGAAGTAATTTAAAAAATTTCAGTTTAATGAATTCTATAAAGAACAAATTAAGAAACCGCTTGAAAGAAAATCATTTGGACACGCTCATGCGAATTAAAAGTTACCTGAATGATGACGGATGTATTAATCTTCATAGAGTTTATTTGGAATGGGCAAATGCTAAAGATCGTAGGGAGAAATCATAATCATACTTAAATGAAAGGCACTTTCATTTAATGTTATTTTGATTATATTTTATCTTATTGAATTTTATTATTTTATTCCTATTTTGTGAATGGATAAAATATGTATTAATCTTGATAGTCTATTTTAAATTGCTAAATGCTAAAAATTGTTTTGAGAAATGATAACTAGAATAGTCATTTTCATTAATGTTATTTTTACTTTATTTCTTTATTTTGTTGAATTTTATTTTACTGTTTTATTTTATTTATATTTTTAGAATGGATAAAATGTTTTCTTTTTTAAGAATATATAATATTGTAAGCAGTTTTTAATATCCATTTAATAAGTATCCGCACTTTTTATTTTCACAATTTTATTTTCACATCTGATAGATTATAAACACATCACTTCTCAACATAGTCTCCCTGTTTCTCAATACACTTAGTCCAGCGATCTACAAGCTTTCTAATGCCATCACAAAAAAATGTTTTTGGCTGTGTGCTTAGCCAGTCATGCACCGCCTCCTTCAGGTCATCATCGCCTTGGAATCGCTGACCTTTCAAAGCGTCTTTTAGTGGTCCAAACAGGTAAAAATCCGAAGGTGCCAGGTCTGGACTGTAGGCTGGATGGTCGAGAACTTCAAATTTAAATTCTTGAAGGCATTTTCTAGTCTGTGCAGCGGTATGAGGGCGCGCATTGTCGTGTAACAGAATAACACCTTCCGACAATCTCTCTCTCCGTTTTGTGCGAATTGCTTGCTTTAACTCATTCCGAAGCATGTCAGAATACGATGCACTTGTTACTGTAGTTCCACGCTCTAGATAATGTTCAAGGATAGGGCCTCGTGTATCCCAAAACAGTGTTAGCATAACTTTACCTGCTGACAGCTGCGCTTGGAACTTCCTTGCAACGGGAGATGTTGGATGCTTCCATTGCATGCTTGTCGTTTGCGTTCTGGTTCATAGTGATGGATCCAGGTTTCATCTCCAGTGATAATGCGCTCCAGAAAGTTTTCACCTTCATTATGATACCGTGCCAAAAGACGAGAGCAGACTTCCATACGATTACGCTTGTGCTCTTCTGCCAACTGTTTGGGCACCCATCTTGCACAAACCTTGTGAAAGCCAAGAATGTCATGCACTATCGAATAGGCTGACCCTTGACTGGTGTCTAATGAAGATGCAATTTCTTTTATTGTTAAATCTTCTGTCATCGAAAATCATGGCTCTGGCTTCTTCCTGCTTGTCACCACTGGTTGATGTTGACAGTCGTCCTGAGCGCTGAGCATCTGTCACACATGTCCGACCTTCCTTGAACATTTGAATCCACTCGTACACACTTCGCCGTGGTAATGCATTATTCCCATACTGAGCACATAAACGCGTGTGAATTTCAACTCCTTTCACACCTTCTGCCCACAAAAAACGAACCACGGATCTCTGTTCTTCCAGAGTAAAAATTGAAAGCGGCGCAGCCATACTCACTACTCGTACGATATGTGACAGCTACGAGTAGCCTAAATAAGCCTATACTGTTGCTAGCCTAAATAAGCCTATAGATCTCAGTTTGGCTCGTTATTACGAGTATATATTATATATACTATATTATCACTAAAATAAAAAGTGCCCATACTTATTGAAGTACCCTCGTGTGTATATATATATATATATATATAATATATATAATATATATATATATATATATACAGGGCCGGATCTAGAAGTTGCGAGGCCCTAGGCCTATATATATAAAAATATGGACTTAATTATCGGTACTATACCAGCAATATTAGAATCCCGCATTGACAGAACTATGCCAGCACTTAAAAATTAAACCAAACCAAAATAATCACGCATGGAAATTGTATAAGAAATATAAATAAACCATACAAATATACAAATAAATATAAATTATAATATGAATCAATATTTGTATCGAAAATATAAGACAATGATTTCTAAGATTTATATATTATAGGTAATGACTTTCCATAGTATACAAACGTTTTTCATATGTGATGTATAAGAGATGTTGACATTTCATTTTTTATAATAGTGAGCGATCGACTTATCAGGCTAAAAATTAATGCTTTAATATTTGATTCAGATGCTCCTTGAATATTACAGCAATGCTTTTCTACTTTTCTTCGAGCTAAACTCTTCAATTAATTGAGAATAATCTAATGAATTTGTTATATCGTTTTCTATTGATAACATAGCTAATGATTGCAATCTCGCTTGAGACATGGTGGAACGCAAATATGTTTTAATAAGTTTGAGACGCGAGAAACTTCTTTCAGCCGAAGCAACAGTAACTGGGATGGTTAATACTATTCGAAGTGCAACATAAACATTAGGATAAATCTCACTTAGTTGTTTTTGCACTATATAAACAAGGGCATTTCCGAGATCTGTTTTCTCAGGTATAAACCTGCAAGGTACTTTAAGTTCTTCATAGAGTTCTAAATCATTAATATCACTTGAACAGAACGCGCAAAACGGCTTGAGCGAGGCCCCCTTTGGCGCGAGGCCCTAGGCGATCGCCTAGTTCGCCTATAGCTAAATCCGGGCCTGTATATATATATATATATATATATATATATAGTTCTATTTTTATGAACGTTAATAAATTACTGTTTTTCTATTTATGGATCTTTTCCCATTTCCTTCTCTAAACAATGTGGCCAAGAGACGAATGAGACTCCAGGCTTGGAGTAATTGTAATTGAAGCTGAATGTAATTAATTACATTATTTTGTGTAATTGTAATTGCAGTTGTAATTGACCTCTTAAAATAAAAAGTAATTGTAATTGTAATTGTAACTGATCATTCAAGTTTGATTCAATTACAGTTACGTGACAATTAGGGAATAGGGACAAATCAATTTGATAAGATCCTAGATGCCATATAGTGCAAAAAAAAAATCAAATTAATTTCGAAAATTAGAAAATTAGAAAAAAATACAATAAACGAAGATATCTTACAGTGTTAAAAGGTGTTTACGTATAAACATGGAGATGCATCTGCTCATCAGGATGATCTGGAAGAAGCAGATATTGTCGAGGAGGATATAACAGTGGAGAGTGTCCTCAAATTTTTGCCAGAACGCATGAGCTGCTTTGCTCACACTCAGCAAGTTTGTATGAGAGATAGTGTTAATCATCCAGAAGTCAAGGATTCTTTCCTGGCTACAGTTCTTAAAAAAATAGTCGTCTCTTGTGAGTTCGATCCGGAGGTCAACTTCTGCTGCTCCGTGACTCCAAGCAAAAGGAATTTCCCTGCAGTCTTCAAACGTAACAAGGTGGAACTCACAGCTGAAGATGGTTCAATCTGTCTTGAAAAATTCCGGAGACGTCAACGGATATGTTGATTTGCTGAGTGGTAGGGAGAAGCAGAAAAAGAAGTTATCTCACATGGAGGTTGCAGCACTGACGGAAGCTGTAGGAATTCTTGATCCATTTCCAGAGGCGATGGAAGAAGTTGAAGGAGAGAAGAAGGTCATCATCTCTATAATCGGACCTGTCATTCTTGGCCTACAGCAATCCATGTAGCAATTGCTTGATTCTGGGTTGTCTTACTGTAAGACTTTGGCCAGGAACTTATTGGAGTCGATCAAGAGAAGACTTGATTCTTTTCTGGAGATGAGTGGCGTTACAGCAGCAGTCTTCTTTGATCCTCTTTTCAAACTGGATTGGTTGTCATCATAGGCGGATCTAGGAGGGGGGGGGTTCGGCGATGTCTGGACTCCCCCTCAATTAATTGCAAATGCCCCTTTTTTCAAGTGCAAGTGCACTATTTGGATGATGTTTGCCTCTGAAAACAAATTTTATTTTTGTAAATATCATAAATCATGGTTATTTTATTTTATTCAAATTCTGTTTTGAGTCTTTATTCGTATACATTGTACTTCCAAATTTGTAGTTGTAACGGTTTTCAGTGGTGTCCTTAGTATTGGTGCAGCCATATCACTATTTTTATCTTCATCTTATTCTGATAGTTCTTTTAATTGAAATGACATTCGCAAATGTTTGAAAAATTTCTGTGATAACTGTTGTACCCAAATTAGAGTTTCATTTTGTATCATATTTGAATGAGACCGGCCCAATAAAACAATACAATTGATTTTACACTCACTCATTGGTGGTCTGTTTTAAGAAAAAAATTTAGTACCGTGCCCTTTTTTCTTTGGAACCCCCCCCCCCCCCCCCCCCCCCCTTACTGAAATGCCTAGATCCGCCCTTGGCCATATCAAGAAAAAAAAAAGATCAGGTCCTTCGAGAGATAAAGATGCTGCTTGCTGAGTCTGAGATAGAAAAGGAAACAGTTGGGGAAAAGAAGAAATTTTCCTCTCCCACCAAAATTCCGTCAAAGAGTACTCGCCTTTTTAACTTCATGCCCCCTGCATTTATATAACTGTTTATGTCATAGTTAGTGTATGTGGCTTTATAAGCATTGTTTTATTAAGATGAGCTTATGCTCTCTTGACTCTTCCTGTTTGCTGTTCCTGGAACATTAGTTTGTAAGTTAGATTAAGACTTAATTAAACGTAATAATGAGTTATGTTCGGTCTATTCATATAGTACACCCCTATAATATCTTCTAATTCTTTCATGAAATTAAGTCTGTTTGTTGATAACACAGGCCTGCGAATGAGAATTTTGTAAGAGTTGTTTTCTTACTAATAACTGATTTTATATAATTCAACTACGCTGATTTCGAATAAAGTGTCAATTTGTTTTCTATCACGTAAGGATTTTCTGCAAACTGGAAGGGAAAAAACAACATAAATAAATATTATTTATTTAAATTTACATTAGGTACCTATTTCGCTTTGTTATACTAGTAATTACAAATGCAAACAACTTTAAAAAGAAAGAAGACTATTAACGTCAATTACATATTCCTCTTTATTTGTCCTGAGTTTTCTTGTGAGATCTATGCCTTTTAGTCTCGAATGTACGCGTTGTTCCTTTTCTTTTATGTAATAATTCTGGAGTATCCCGTTTCAACATCCAGTAGTAATCAACCATCATGCTGATGTCTCACCTTCCCTGATATCTCTTCTCCATTTCTTTGATGTTTTGGTGAAACCAAGCATTTATAAGCATTTATAGGCAGTAGTTTTTAATCAAAATTTAATGAAAATTACTTACATATTGTAATATGAAATATGACATTTTGTGAAAAATCTGTAGGTGGTGGCGCAAAATTAATATTATTTTTGGAATCAGCGGGCAAAAATTACTATATAAATGATAAAATATTTCGGACAACAAAACCATCGCAGGCCTGTGTATAATTTTAAGAAAAGTGTTTGAACAAATATTAAAGGAAAATACGCCAATAGAGAAAAAGCACCCATTTTACAAATGGAAAATTCTAGTTAGCTTTGTCCCCCTAGTTAACCATTCTAAAAACTGACAGGCAACGCTTGGAGTAATTGTAATTGAAGTTGAGTAATTAATTATATTATTTTGTGTAATTGTAATTGCAATTGTAATTGACCTTTTGAAATAAAAAGTAATTGTAATTGACCTTTTAAACTAAAAAGTAATTGTAATTGTAATTGACCTCTTGAAATAAAAAGTAATTGTAATTGACCTTTTAAACTAAAAAGTAATTGTAATTGTAATTAACCTTTTTAAATAAAAAGTAACTGTAATTGACCTTTTAAACTAAAAAATAATTGTAATTGTAATTGAAGCTTTGGAAGAGTAATTGTAATTGATTCTATAAAATGTAATTGTTCCAAGCCTGACTGAGACACAGTGCTTTTCTGAAAACGTTTATTAATTTAGTTTTACTTACGGGTAGGGCTTTTAAATTCACTGCTAATTTAACTATATGAGAGAGAGATATTTACATGATTAGTATTCCGTTATCCAGCCTTGTTACACTTTTTATAATCTTCACCAAATATGTTACATTTTACACCTACAGTATAACAAAAGGAAGGAATATGCAATCTCGTATACGAAAATGCCGAGAACTCCTCTTTCGGCGTTTTCATAAAACCCTTTTATAGACGTCTTGCTATTAATTAAAAGAAGGCTGTGACTGCAAACTTTTACATGATTAGTTACCTTTTAAAACACTTAATTCTTCTCTCTCAAACTGAGTTTGTTTCGCTCAATAACCGTTTTAAACGAGGATCATTTTATATCGTTTTAATTAAATTCCGTTTATTACACAAATTAACAAATCATATTAAATTCCGTTTATTACTTCCCCCGCACTTACGTCTCCCCCCCCCCCCTCATATTATAATTTTCATGAAAGTATTTTCTTTAGCATTAAAAATTACATAACAATCAACTTATGCCATGAAGCATTTATTTCTTGAGAGAAAATATGCATTATAGTTGAATCACCATAGAAACCAGTTTGCATCCAAGCCCTAGATACGAAGGCCACCTATGAGAGTAGGTGTTGTATGAAGCGTTAGGTTCAAATCTGACAAGTATGAAAAGAGGATGGTGGTTAGTTACTTCTAATAATGACGTCAGAATATCAATACAGCAGTTGAATTAAACACATTATATGGAGACTTTAGAAGCAGGGTGGCCTATATATATAGAATATGGTATTGTTTTCATTATTAATTGTTCTTAATGTCGTTTTCTTGAAATTCATTGAAGATAAAAGTGATTAATAAAGTTTTTGTAGCAGTGAATATTAAAAAACTATTAAAATACTATTAAAATTAGGAATTCAGAGTAGTGCAGTGAGGAAGCAGCTATACAGTATACATATATACCTTTCACCCTTTCACATGTTCCATGTGATGATTCCTCATTTCACGAAGGTCAAGCTTGTTACCCCATCCTCTCCATTATATATATATAATATATATATATATATATATATATATATATATATATATAATCAATGTTCGGGACAATCTTAATTACAGTTTAAGGGGAAGTAAGATGAAAAGTTTCATATTTTACACAGAACACCATTCTGTCCATACGCCCACTTCAGGGCATGAGCAGCTCGCAGTAACATTGCCAAGTAAATAGGGGGGGTCAATGTATCTACGAAGTTCCCGTACGTAGTTTATCACCACTAAAACTTAAAAGCAACCATGTTCTGTGTTATTTTAGTTTAAAGAATATCCCAGTCTACAGTATATCCGTTGTTTATGGTATTTTTGTCTGTTTGTATAGCAAACACTTTCAGTTATTATCAGTCCCGGTGCATAATTCTTCAGGACCAACATGCATCATCAAATTATGTTTTCTCCTCAAGGCAACTATATATATATATATGATGTAAATCCACAAGGAAAAGAAAAAATTATTCCAAGGTCTTTCGTGTATTCAGAGGTACACCTCGTCAGGGAATGAAGAAAGCAGGCAAGATGCCCACAATATATACTGTACAGCCGGACGTAAACAAACAAAGAGATTAGCACATAATTAACAAGACTTAATGAGAGGCAGAAGGAATTTAAACAAGATATGGTCAATTTTATACATTCCCGCACTGTTATTAAAATTATTTTTAAAATGGATAAATGCACATTCTAGAATATTTCTTTCAATTATATCACTATTTTTAACAAGCGCTTTAGAACTATCCCACTTGATGCTATGATTACATTATGCTGTTTTACCCTAATATCTAACCCTGTTTAGAAGACGATATCGTATGTTGGACGATACACCGTTCGGTGACACCGAAAGAATTATTTTAAAGAAACACATTAATATAGCCCACATCGAAGTGAAGAACGCCTTCAGAGAGTCCAAAGTAAGAAAAGATATATTTTTTTCCACCGTTCCCCTCGTTTGGAGAAGTACACTTTTGGACGATGTTTACAACAACTTACGTAGAAGATGCACAACTTACAACAGAAAATTAAACAATAGACTGGAGGATTTAATTTGCAATAGTTACTGGACCAAAAAAGGTGATTTTAGTAATTTTGTTAACTTGTCCAGTCCATGAGCTAGACTTCAATACGAAATGTGCGTTAGGTTTTGAGTTAGGATTCTCTGTCCCAAAAAAGCCCAGCAGTTTACTTATTGCTAAGTCTTTTATCAAATTTGAAAAACATAGTAATATATATAAGTGAGGTGACTTTAGCCAAAGGTTGTGTGTATAGTGCTTTCAATACGAGGTATGAATCGAATTATCCTTTGAAGTTTGACAAAGCCCTAAAACCACTTAAAATAACGATTCATTGCATATTACTAAAGCGGACAAGTCTAATTCGATCGTCATCATGGACAAAAACAGTTACATTGAAAAGATGAATACTTTATTGAGTGACCGTGACACGCACAAACCTCTAAACAGAGACCCACTGGAGGGTGTTAATAAAATGGTTAATAGAAAATTAAGAGAAATATTAAAAAATAACTATAATTAGCCTTACCATATTTTCATGCAACCAAACCGGGACATTTAGGAAAATTTTGGAAATGAAGATCACATACCTATACGTGTTTTCAGCAGTATAAAAAAAATGGGGGTGAACAAAAAAGTGTATATAGTAAACGCTGTAGAATCCGGCACCCTGTGGGATTTGCCTGTCCCAGATTTAAAAATATGCCGTGTTTTCGAGAGGTCATTTTATAATAATAATAATAATAAAGTACAGGGTAAACGAAAAATGAACATGAACTTACTGTTTTATTACTCCAAAGATTGTAGTTATAAGAGCCAATGGGCCAGTAATGTGTTATAGAACATCATTGTCAATTAAACGTAATTAAGGTACTTTTTTCTAAAATTGTATTTTAAACTTAGTCTAAAAACAATGTTATTGCTGCGTCGACAGAATGGGCCCAGAAATAGCAACACCTTCTGACCTTTCTAGAGCAAACCACTCATATTAAACTTCATCATGTTGATCTAATTTAGGTTTTTGCAATGATTTCCGCTCACAAATGGATTTATTAGTTTCTGAAGCAGGGTGCCTTGTTATTATTTTCATTTATGATTTTAAAATTAGTGATTTCAAAATGTGTCGATTTTGGAGTATGTCGGATTTTGAAGTGCCGAATTTTCAAGAGTCTACTTACTGTATTTCAATTTATTATACAGTACAAACAGATCATTCATTTTTTTGAAAACCATTCATATTTTTCACTAGAAATCACTTTCTTCAGAAATGTATTATCCTTTATAATTTTTTCATAAAGTTCCAGACATGTTAAGTCAATATTAACTTTACAGCAAAGCAGAACTTGAACGGTACTTTCTGTCATGAGACTCCGGTCCAGTGACCATAGATCGTTCGTGATTGAGAACAATCGTCCTATCGGTCCTACTGGAGCTGATGTTCCATGTAAACAAAAGATAAATTCAGTTACCGCATAAGATTTCTAACAAAGAGAGAGAAAACCTGAAAAGCAAGGGGACACAATTATAAACCGGGACAGAATTACAAGCTGGCCGGGACGCCAGGACAAGAGCTCAAAACCGGGACTGTCCCCGTCAAATCGGAACGTATGGTAAGCCTAACTATAATGGACTTTCTCAGCAGTTTCTTAGTATGAATCCGTCACTACCATATTTGTACGGTTTAGTAAAAACACACAAAGTTAATAATCCCATGAGGCCTATTGTTACCTCAGTAGTCTCCGTAACCTATAAGCTATCTAAATGGTTAGGTAGTTTATTAACGCCGTTAGCTGGGCTTTATTTCTAAGTCACATATTGTAAATAGCATGGATCTTATTGACAAACTGAAGTTTCCTAATGACCCTAATTTCAAACTGGTAAGTTTTGATGTATGCTCGTTATTCACAAAAGTCCCTGTTGATAACCTACTTGATTTTTTAAAAGATAATATCTCTGAATATTCTCTCCCTGTTCAACACAACACACTTATTGAGTTAATTAAGCTTTGCGTCAAAGATTGTAAATTTCAGTTTGAAAATAAGTTTTATGCTATGTCGTTTGGATTGGCGATGGGAAATCCCCTCTCACCTGTATTGGCTAACTTATATATGAAATTTTTTTAAAGTAGAATTTTGCCTACGATTGTTAATTTTAACCTTGTTTGGTACAGGTATTTAGATGATATTTTGTCTTTGGCCTAATAATTTGGATGTTGACTTATTTCTTGGTAGGCTCAACAATTTAAT
The DNA here is from genome assembly GCA_023014485.1 of Bathynomus jamesi. Lineage (NCBI taxonomy): Eukaryota > Metazoa > Arthropoda > Malacostraca > Isopoda > Cirolanidae > Bathynomus > Bathynomus jamesi. Next base: position 148,264 of record JAJOZX010002681.1, on the reverse strand, counting down.
CCCATCTATTAAGCAGCCCAGCGTCTAGGTCACCCAGGATACCCATTTATCTACCAACCACTTTATTATGTGGAAGGATGAATAGCTGGGTTTTGATGCGCGCCGGCTGCAGTCACCGGGTCTTGAACCCGGGGCCGATGAATTCGTAGTCAGCGACGCTAACCACTACACCACCGAGGTGTGTATATATATATATATATATATATATATATATATATATACAGTATATATCGAACTTCAGGAAAACTAACATATATTTGCCTACGTTAATACTTCCAGATTCTAAAGTTATAGAATACTAGCTGGGATACCCGGTATTTCTCGGAACTTAAAGAAAAAAACACCAAGTTAGACTATCACAGATAACTTTATGTGATAGTGTATCAAAATTTTGATAGCCTATGTTACACGCAGGGTCACGTATAGTGAACCTGTCAAGTACGGGCGGGATCCGTCCAGCGGGAGCTGAGAAAGTTCGGAACAGACAGACAGACATCGTCCATTTCGCTCTTATTTATAAACATAGATAACTGTATGTGATAGTGTATCGAAATTTTGTCACGTATAGGGTCACGTATAGTAAGCTTACCAAGTTCGGGCGGGATCCGTCCAGCGGGAGCTAGGAAAGTTCGGGACAGACGAACAGACAGCGTCCATTTCGCCCTTATTTATATACAATATATACACAGTAGATGTTAGTCATGTTACCAGTCTTTCAATTATAGCTTCTGTTATCTTACTAACAAGCCGAGTAACAAATCTATATACAAAATTGTGTATCAGATAGGAACAATTTGTTCCATTGTTGACTATCAACAATAGACTGGCAGTATCCCGGCTAACAATTTTACGTAAGCTATAACGTTGTCACAAGGTTGCATTTTAACACTGTGACGTAGATACAACGTAAATTTGAATGGTCTTAGTTACGTCTTCACAACGTTGTGATATTACGTAAACTTTATGTAGATACAACGTTGTCTTAACTTCTTAAGGACAGAATTTGGTCCAACAAAAGCGCACTATTTGAAATAGTAGTATGCCGTATGTAACTCCGTTACAATTTTGTAACAAAGAATAATGCAATATGAAACTATATGATATGGATGTAAAACCTTACGTGCAGACAACGTCTTTGCTACGTACAAAAAATTACGTCAGAAGTTTACTTGTACTTCACGTGTATACAACGTCATTATACAACGTTGTATCAACGTTGCAATAGAACGTTTAAGTTTAACGTTGTGACTACGTCAGTACAACGTCAGTTTCTGACATGACCAAGATTCAGTCAGGATACAACGTTGTATTTACAGGGAGTTAGGTATCTGAAAAAGTTATAGAAAATCTATAGCAGAGTTCCTGAACCTTTCTTTCCCCAAAAAGATATATATATATATATATAATGAACAGGAACACCAGAGAAAATACAAACATCCTTCAAGGTTTAATAGTACCAACGTTTCGGAATGCACTAATTCCATCTTCAGGGCTAAAACAATAAAATTCCAAATCACATACAAAATTACAAAATACAAATTGCTTAATAACAATTTAAAATAAACTTTAAAAAAAAAAAAAAAATTATAAAAAGTAGCTAAGAAAATGTAAAACATTAAAACTAAAAGGTAAATAAATGTGAAGTTAAAAAGTTAAAATTATAAAAAGTAAAAGCATTAAAACTGAAATGTAAATAAAATAAACTAGTACCTTAACCAAAACATAGCAGATCTATCGATGATTCGTCAGAATTTAGGTCTGGTTTTAGTTTATAAATAAACAGAGACTCCATAATTTTAAGCTTAAGGTCAGAGCTTCCAGCAGCAAGTACGGTGAAATTAGACTGTGAAATTGGGTGGTTATTGTTGTGCGAGTGATTACGTATGAGAGAATTAGGTGGTTTGCCAAGGGGTAAATTTGTACGGACCGATTTACCGAGATGTTCGTAAATACGAGATTTTAAATGTCTTTTAGTTTTACCTATATATGACCCCATACAGTGGTCACACTTGTATTGATAAACTATAGATGACTTAAGAAGTGTAGGAATAACATCCTTGTATTTAAATAAATGGTAAATCGATTTAGACGGGGTGAATATAATTTTTATACACAGTTGTGGGTAGAATTCCTTGAGCAATTTTAAAAGTTTATTTCTAATGTTAAAACTTGAGGTTCCCATATAGGGCAAAGTGAAATACAGGATATCTTTGGGGACTGTAATTAAGTTTCTAGTTGTAGGGCTTATTAGTCTATTTAAGGTTCTGCCTATTGTAGTCTCGACCAGTCTAGAAGGGAAATTATTCTTGGCAAGGAGTTTTCGGATGAAATCTAGTTCATCGTGTAGTTTGAAGTAATCTGAACAGATATTGAAAGCTCTATTGGTCAGAGTCGAGATTAAATTTCGTTTGAAACCTAAAGGGATAAAGGAAGAAAAGTTCATAGTAAGATTGGTAAATGTCGGCTTTCGGTAAACGGAAGTTTCAAAAGAGGAATTAGTTTTTATTATCTTAATGTCCAAAAAGGACAGAGAGCTATTAGATTCAACTTCTGAAGTAAATTGAATGTTAGGGTGCTTAGAATTAAGGTAATTACGAAACAAAGGGATATGGTCTGGTGATTTAAACAGGAGAAAAGTGTCATCAATATATCTTCTATAAAAAACCGGTTTAAAGTTGGAAGGACACTCATTCAACCATTTGACTTCATGATGACACAGAAACGCGTCTGCCTCTTGGTCCCACCTTAGCTAACGCGTTTCTGTGTCATCATGAAGTCAAATGGTTGAATGAGTGTCCTTCCAACTTTAAACCGGTTTTTTATAGAAGATATATTGATGACACTTTTCTCCTGTTTAAATCACCAGACCATATCCCTTTGTTTCAATAGCCAATCAATAGCCGATATATATATTATATATATTATATTATATATATATATATATATATTTTAAATGGGGTTGTTTAACCTCCTTCGCAGCATCTAAGGTCATATGACGGAGGGGACCTACAGCTTTACGTGGGATCCAAACCACGGGTCGCTACATAATCTGGGCACGGAGGACGGTCTCCTTTTCGCCTCAGTTGTTTGTGGCTGTCAAGTGAGCATGGTATGTTTGGTGCACTTTTGCGTTTTTTCATTTAACTTTTTATTAGTGAAGTTTTTAACTAATTTGTTTGAATGTTTTTAGTTTTTAAGTTTTATTTTTATCATGTGTATATTTGTCATGTATATAAATTTTACTTTTTGTTTTTGGCTTATGCTTGTTTTATGCTTTTTAATTTTTATTCTTGAAGTGGTTTTATTCTGTACTGTAAATTAGTTTTAGTTTTTGACATTCATATATTTTTGTCATGCATTAATTTTAGCTTTTTATTTATTAGGCCTTGAAAATGGGTAGAGTTGCCCGAAACGTCGACCCTGTCTCCTTTTCGCCTCAGTTGTTTGTGGCTGTCAAGTGAGTATGGTATGTTTGGTGCACTTTGGCGTTTTTTCATTTAACTTTTTATTAGTGAAGTTTTTAACTTATATATATATATGGGAATGAACTCAGAATGGTCCCCTGAGTTTTTATGATACACACAGACCGTGCATGGCACAAGGAACTCTTCTGGGATAATTAAATCCACTATAGTCCGAATAAGTAATGGTAAATGACAAATACCATAGTTTTTCTTTTTCATGATGCTAGCCCGACGTGGGCAACGGGTCACTCGCAAAGAGGTCCCATAAATATAGCTTCCCTCACCAGCTATCTGCAAAGCAGACAGGATCCAGCTTTGGGACATGGCTCTAGGGTTTAAAGCAGCCTAGCCCTGCTACATTTAGAACCTCAATATAAGCAAAAGACTCGCTGCCTTCACGTCAGATTGAATACATCAAAGAAAAAGGGGTAACTATTATATTTTAGCCAAAAACCAAAACTTAAACCTCAACTGGCAGAATTGAGCGTCCACTTTTCAAGGTATATATATATATATATATATATATATATATATATATATATATACAGTGTGTCCGTAAAGTCATGGTGGGATTTTAAATAGCTATATTATTGCAACGAAACATGATAATGAGATGAAAAAAAAGGCAAATTGAAGAACAACTCTAAAAGAATAACTTTATTTAACGTAGTTCGATATGGGCTCCTCTGGTAGCCCAGCAGACATCTAGGCGGTGATGTGTGTCCGTAAAGTCATGGTGGGATTTTAAATAGCTATATTATTGCAACGAAACATGATAATGAGATGAAACAATGCCAAATTTAAGAACAACTCTCAAAGTTGTATCTTGTAGTTAGTCTAGGCTAAGCTTAACCTTTATCTCATAGTTAGTCTAGGCCATGACTCCAGATTCCTGGGATTTTGGGAGCATTGCTCCAGTAAATTTGACCATGAGAAAAAGTAAATTTGGGTTTGGGTTTTGTTCATCCGCTAGACGTTATGCAATTTTTTTGCGTATACGTTCTTGTACAAACCAATTTTTTTAAATTACAAATTTAGTTATTTTAAGTTTAGTTGGTAATTCCATATTTAACAATTATTTTTATTTTTTGTTAAGCTTCAATGTTTTGATAATTAAAATTTTATTAAAACGTATATTTTTTTAATATAAAATTATCAGGATTGGACTATGTTCATTGATCTCGGCCAGGTTTGATAAATTGGCCAGATAATTATTTGTGCGGTTTTAAGTAATCCACCATGACTCTAGAATTGAAAAGTTTAGTTAAGTTTAAACTTACTTTTACTTACTTTAACTTACCTACTTTTACTTACTCTTCCTTACTTTTACTAAGTTTAAAGCACTTACTTTTACTTACTTTCATTGTACTATATTTACTTACTTTTACTCACTTTTACCATACTATATTTACTAACTTTTACTTATTTTGTATTTTTTCAGGTAGTCAATAATCAATAATGGATCCTAATATTGATGAAGTTGGAGAGAAAAGTGAGGGTGTTAAAAGGGGTTACTTTTGTGGTCAATGCAAGAACAAATATTCAAAGAAGCAAAACTGGGAGGAACATTTTAATTCCAAAAAAAATATTTGTTACAATACACTTAAGGTGTATAAACTGTACATTATTGTATTATTATGTTTAGCTAAAACAATTTGTAATTGGTATGTCGTCAATTCAAGAGTTTACTATCATTAACCTATCTAGTGGTGTAAGGGGAAAAAAAGTAAATTCAGAGCTGTGCTCTAGTAAATTTTTTCAAATCTGGAGTCATGGTCTAGGCTGTCCACATGCCTATGTTGAACATGAGCGTAATAGCCCAAAAGTTAATGTGTGGTGTGCTCTAGCACGAGATCGAGTGATTGGCCCATTTTTCTTCGCGGAACCCACTGTGACGTCACACAACTACCTCGCTATGTTGGAACATTTTGCAGTACCCCAATTTATTGACAATAATGTCATCTTTCAGCAAGATGGTGCTCCTCCGCACTATGCCAACGTTGTTCGAGAATTCCTTAATGAAAAATTTCCACAGAGATGGATAGGAAGAGGAGGATGGAAGCCATGGCCTCCACGCTCTCCGGACCTGACACCTTTGGACTTTTATTTGTGGGGTTACGTCAAGCAAATCGTGTACAGTGTACCCATTAGGGATATTCATCACTGCACGAGCGAATCACGGAAGCTATCGCATCCGTCACTCCTGATGTTCTTGGGCGTGTGTGGCTGGAATTGAATCACCGCCTAGATGTCTGCAGGGCTACCAGAGGAGCCCATATCGAACTACGTTAAATAAAGTTATTCTTTTAGAGTTCTTCAATTTGCCTTTTTTTCATCTCATTATCATGTTTCGTTGCAATAATATAGCTATTTAAAATCCCACCATGACTTTACGGACAATATATATATATATATATATATATATATATATATATGATGAATAAAACCACGAAGGAAAGGAAACACAAAATGGTGCTCAAGCGCTTTCGTCTAATGACGAAAGCGCTTTGCACCATTTTGTGTTTCCTTTCCTTCGTGGTTTTATTCATCATAAATATTTTTCACGTGTTACCTTCGTGAAATAATTTTCATATATATATATATATATATATATCCTCCCGGCCCTAGCACCCAAGGATGATGGGGCTCGACCCTGCAGTCCTTGTCATCCTTGGTCTTTTTCCACTTCGACTGTCCCCTCCACCCTTTCTTTTTCCTCTGTCTTTCCTCTCACTTTTTCTTTGTTTTTCCGCCGAGATATGCCCTTTAAATAGAGGCGAATCGGTTCTTCCTAAAAAAAAAAAAAAAAAAAAAAAAAAAAATATATATATATATATATATAGTCCCCGACTTACGATAGGGTTAGGGACCGAAAATGAGATCGTAAGTTGAAAAATCGTAAATCGAATGCACTTTTAAATGTATTCTATAGAGATACAGACTTAAGTTCCCGTTCTTGAATATTTTCATTCTTAAAATAAGGTTAAAATAAACACTAAATTACCACAATTGTTTTATTAATTGAAAGAAAAACATAGTTCACAGTATGTAATTAAATGAAATTAGTTAATTACCATTCATATAATGGCATAAACAAATCACTAATCGCTGTCAGATGAAACACGCATTTCTACAGGGTCATCAACGTCTCCCTCACATGTACTAAAAGATTGGATGCCACTTGTTGAAGGAGCAGAAGAAGGCGTCTTCTTTAGAAAAATATCCAATGTCATCTGAACAGTTTTCTTTTTTTTTTCGTTGTAGATTTCCTTGCAGCATGAAGTGGATTCATTTACCATCCTCTCAACTTTTGCAAATCTTTCTACATTTGGGTCCATTGCATCGAACATTTGCATTGCTTTATTAAGCGTAGAAAATGCTTCTGCCAATCCGTTCTTTGTAAATTTTCTTGTTTCTTCTTTATCCTCTTCATTTTCTTCTTGTCCTTCTTGTTGTTCTTTTGCAAGCAGGAGCAAGTCATCATTTGAAAGCTCCTGAGCCTCAATATTAAGCGAGTCTGCAACATCATCATCATCGTTGACTTCCAGCTCGAGATCTCTTCCAAGCTCCACAATATTATTTCTTATTTCACTAACACTGCCATCTATGTCAAAGCCTACAAAAGAGTTCACATGCTCTGGTAATAGGTTCTTCCAAATTCCATTCATACATTTCTCTGTAATTTCGTCCCATGATGATGTTCCAATGTTTCTTATTGCCTGCAAGATATTGTAATCTTTCCAAAACTTTGTAAGTGACATTCCTTGTTCAACTGCTTCGATAGCCTGGGTTGGATGATAGCAGTTGTGTTTGGTGGCATAAAAGCTACTTTAACATCAGGATGTAGATCGCTAAGATCGGCGTGTTGCCGTCTCATTTTTTAAGTTGTCGTACGGTAGTGGAGTACTATTAAAGTATGGTGTTTGTTGAGTTTTATTTGCAATTTTAATGACAAAAAATATGATCGTAACTTCGAAATATTGTAAGTCGAGCAATCGTAAGTCGGGGACTCTCTCTCTCTCTCTCTCTCTATATATATATATATATATACCTTATGAACCTTATGTTGTTTCGTGTGTTGGTCTCTCTTCACACGGAGGTCAAGCTGGTGGCCCCGCCTCTAGGTCTGGCCTGGTGGAGGAGCGAGTTACTTTCTTGCGCTCTCCACCGTACATAGCCAGGCACGCCCGGCTCATCTGGTACTGTCCTGAGCTAGGCATCCAGTCTTTTCTTGAAGACTTCAACTTTGACCCCCGTTACGTTTCTGAGGTCCTTAGGAAGCTGGTTGAAAAGTCTTGGCCCCCTGACAACCAAGCTATTTTCCTTCAGGGTTTAGTTTTAGGTTTGGTACCAGTTTTTCGATCATTTTCCATATGTAGATTATGATGTACCTCTCTCTTCTTCTTTCCAGTGTAGCTATTTCCAGTGAGTTCTTTGCAGCCATCAATCTTGGCTGTGAAATGCCTTTGCGTTTCTTCTAGTTTATTAGTTTCTTCCTTTTTATATGGGGACGTCAAAACTGAGCAGTATTCAAGTTTTGGTATAATCAGTGTTTTTAGCAGGGGAATCATTACTGTCCTGTCCCTTCTCTTGAACGTTCTTAGAACCTGTCCGGCGACTCTTTTTGCTTTATTTATCGCTATCTGATTTTGTGTTTCGAATTTCGCATCATCTGTCATTATTATCCCGAGATCAATCGCTTTCATGCTTCTCTGAATTTCCTGTCTATCTGGAGCATAATATGCAGTCTGTTTAAGTTCTTCTTTTCTACCATATCTCAAGAGCTGAAATTTCTCGGCGTTGAATGACATGTTGTTGTCTTCTGACCATTTGTATATTTTGTTCGTGTCCCTCTGCAAGGCCTCCACGTCATGTACATCGCTGATTTTTCTGCTGATCTTTGTATCGTCTGCAAAGGATGTTACTATACTATTGCTGTTTACTCCGCTGTCTATGTCTGTTAGCATGATAATCAGGGCCGGATTAAGACCTTTAGAGGCCCTAAGCACTTAAAAGATTTTGGTGCCCCATATATATGTAATTCAAAATATAAACAAAAATAAACCATAAAATAAAATTTTATTTTTTGAAATGAAACAAAACTTACAATAAGATGGAAAATAATGTTTATTTTTGTATACTTCCACTTCATTTATATTTGAAAAGTTTTCTCCTACTTTTTTTACTTGCAAAGTCTTTGATCAGATCCTCAAAACTAATCTTACGTAACACATCTGCTTCTATACTTAGTAGAGATAAGGCATCCAGCCTGCCTTGTTGCATAGTTGTTCTGTTGGTATTTTTAATATACTTCAACTGAGAAAATGAACGCTCAGCTGAGCAATTTGTGACCATTAATGTTAAAAATATACGAAAGGCAATTTCTACATTTGGGAAGGCACACTCAATATTGTCTTCTACAATTATTTTATAAAGTTCAGCATGACTGAATCTTGTTTTTACATTTACTATAGCACACGAAAATATTTAATCTATATGTATTTTTAATATGGCGCTCAAAGATTTGATATAAACAAAATAATAACGCAAAGCGTAAAGTGTGTGATTACAACGAAATATATTTATTCTCTCAAAAGGGTTGTTGTTCACTACAAATTCAAACAATGAAAAAAATAAATACTATATATGAATATATAATTCAGTTTTCAACAGCTTATAGGCTATAAGCCGCGATTATAATAGTATAATAAATCCATGGTAAATCCGACAATGGAAAATTTCTGTGGTGCCCCCCTTCCCTTGATGCCCTAAGCACGGGCTTATTTTGCTTAATGGTTAATCCGGCCCTGATGATAATGAACAGGAGTGGGGCCAGTACTGTCCCTTGTGGTACTGAGCTGCGTACTTCCGATTCTGATGATGATATACCTTGAATTTTGACGACCTGCAGACGATCACTAAGGAAGTTGTAGATCCATTTTCCCACTTTGCCTGTTATTCCCATGTCTTTAATTTGATGTCCTATTATACCATGGTCACATTTATCGAAAGCTTTAGCAAAATCTGTGTATATAACATCGTAGTTGTCATTGCCTTCCAATGCATCTAGGATATTGTTGTAGTGCTCTATTAGTTGTGATAGGCATGATCTACCTGATCGGAATCCATGCTGATTTTCGTTGAATCTTTCCCGTGTCTCCAGGAAATCATAAATTTTCTGTCTAACTATTCTTTCAAATACTTTGGTGAGGTGGGACGTCAATGACACTGGTCTATAGTTCTTTGCTTGAGATCTGTCCCCTCCTTTATATATAGGGACAATGTTTGCTCTTTTCAAGATGCTCGGTATTTCCCCAGTGTCTAGGGATCTTCTCCATATCCAGTATAAAGGTGTAGCTATTTCATTTTTACAGTTTTTAATCAATAATGCGTTCCAATTGTCCGGATCTGCAGCTGAATGTAGTTTCATTTGTTCTATAGCTCTCGCTACATCTTCTGGTGTAAACTGAAAGTCTGTTATATACTCTCCTTGCAATTCCTCTTCAAAGAATGCATTTATGTCAGGTATCGCTTTGTCACTTTTTGGGGTACTGAAAACTGATTCATATTGAGCTCTCAATGTATCAGATATTTCTTTTGGATCGTCGGTTAGTTCATTATTTCCCGTCCTTAAGGGCCCAATAGCGGCGCGCGTTTTTGTTTTCCTTTTTGCATAGCTATAGAAGTATTTTGGATTTTCCTTTATTGCTTCTACCGCCTTTTCCTCTTCCCTCTCTGTATTGGCCTTAATCAGGGCTTGTATTTCCCTATCGATACCCTCCAGTTTTTCTTTTATTATTTTCCTGCCATTATCTCCGCAGTTTCCTAACTTCGCCTCCACTCTCTTTCTTTTGCGGAATAGTCTTCTCTTTTGCCTTTCTAGCCAGCTCCTCTTTCCTTTTGGCTGTGATTTCGGAGCATATTTTTCTAAAATTCTCAGCGTTTTTTCCTCCAAAGTTGTTAGCATTTCTTCCGTTGTTTTATTCTCGAAAATTGTTCTCCATTCTATTTGGGCCATGTGCGATCTGATTGCTTCCCAATTTATAGTCTTCGAGTTTAAGTTAAAGGCCCCGAATTTCCTTCTTTCCACAATATGTGTATTGTCTTCTAATGCTGCCATCATATTTGTTGATATCTCGATTAAGTTGTGGTCTGAGATAATGGTTGGGGTTATTTTTATATCAGCAATCAAGTTCGTGTTATTCGTGAATACCAGATCCAGGCAGTTATTTTTTTTGATATTTTCTGTTATCTCCTGTGTCAGCATAAACTCGTTTGTGAGAGCCATCAACATTTTTGCTTGTTCCTGATCTTCTCTTGTGCCCCCCTTGTCCTGGTGAATATATATATTCCTATTCATCTTTTTGTATTTTATAAATGGGAAGTTAAAGTCTCCGCAGATCATTATATTGGGGGATGGAGGCATGGGCGCCCGCAGGATTTTTTCCAAGGGGGGGCAAAATTTAATGTATTAATAGGTAGGGACCGGAGCAAGCAAAAAACTTTTGACCCCTTAGGAACCAGCAGATTAATTCTAAGTTTAGTGCCTTTAGGAGGCAGTTGGATACTTTTCAGCAAGTTTACGATATAAATATTTTCTTAGAAAATACTTATATATTTTCTTGGCATTTCCAGGGGGGGTCAAGCGCCCCCCCTTGCCCCTACCTGCGGGCGCCCATGGATGGAGGGTTTATGGCCTTTATTAGCTTTCTAATGTCATCAATGGCCTCCGAGAATTTTTCGGTTGGGGTGCTTGGAGGTCTATAGATGACTATTACTATCAAGTTTAGTTTTTCTATTTTCACTGCTAGGAGTTCCACATAGCTGTTTGATTTACTTATTATCGTCTCTGTCATATGACCTTCCTGTACATATATAGCACAGCCACCTTTCCGTCTCGTCGTTCTATCCGCTCTTAGTAAGTTGAAGCCCTCTATATTTATCTCTTTCTTATCAATACAATGTTCGCAGTTTTCACAATTTCCTTGGCAATCTTTAAGATGAGTTTCTGTGAGGCATGCGATGTCCGCCCTTGTTTCGTCCATAAATCCTTTCAGGTACGAAACCTTATTGAGTGATTGGTTTTGGTCTTATTCCTTGAATATTAGCCAGGACAATTTTTATGTTCTCTGTTTTTCGTTGCCCCTTGTGCACTTCAAGTACGTTTTCCTTCGATATCGCTTGATTCGTTGCTCTATGATCCTCCGAAAGAGATCCGTTTCCTCCTACTTGTATTGGTAGCTTCTTGCCCGGTAGCGATTTGGCTCGGGGGTTTCCAGCTGTGTCAACTGCATGTGGATGACATTTAGCATTCGTAAGGTGTCTGAGATGTTGAAAAAATTTCTTGTTCGCTTATTGTGTTCGATTGTTGTTCCTATTGTTATTTTTATTCCTATTGTCATTTAAACTTTTTCCTTTTCGTTGAGTCCGTCGGGAGATGTTGATAGTAGCATTTATTTCCGATTTGCAGGTTCCGTATTTTGCGTAAGTTCTGCAAATGTCCTGGGTGGTAGAATTTACATCCGTCTCCAAATTTACAACGACCATTATTATAGAAGAATTGCATATTGGGGGATGTTCATATATACACATTGTCCTCTTTTAAATCTGCAATTTTTTTTTATATACTTGCATATAATTCCTTCCCCATATTTACTCTTGGCTTTTGTTTTTTCATCCTTATTGGGGGCAGTTTTACTTCGTTTACTTGACTGCCCTCTTGTCTTGTCCTATTTGTGCTATTTGTTTGTGCTAGTTGTGTTTGTGTCCTTCGTTACCCTTATGTTGTGTGTTGTCTTTACACTCTTTGTCGCCTGTGTGTTTTCGGCCTCATTTTGTGACGGTATTTGAATTCTTTCTATTTCGCCTTTCTCCGTTTCTTCCGTTTTCCACTGTTCTTTGTTTCCACTTTCTCTTTCATTCTCTTCTCGTAGTCTCTTTCTGCTTAAATACCGTAAAAGAGTTTAATTCGGTCAAGCAGTTCTCGCAGAAAAATTTTATTCCATTAAACTGCTTTGCGTTCGTTATAAGGGATTTTTCATCTCCCCATTCTAGGCATTTAAAATCAAAAAGTAGCTGACAAAATCGCACCTGATCGCCTCTGTCTCAGCTGTTGCAGTTGTACAAATTCCGCAGAGTTGCATGTATGCATTAATTTCCATGTTGGTGAAGTGACTCAAAAAGGGGGTATTATGGGAGGTATTGGGTGGGGGATGACTCAAGCTGTGTGAGGGAAAGAATTTTCCGTTACTCCAGGTAGGGATGTGGCACGCTGTATACTTCTCACTGATTGGTCCTCTCGACCGGGCTGCGGGGGATAATGGGGGGATATTTGCGGGCACTTCAAAAACAAAACTTTCCTCACAAAGAGACTCGGAAAAATAACAAATATATATATATATATATATATACTGCGTGTTCTTTGCAGTTGAATGTATATAATGTTACGGCATGCGGGAGGTGCCCCCTTGGGGCATTGTTTCTGCGAGTATGTAGAGGAATTACGGCATTTGGAAGAGTGAAGTCCATGTGTAGTGGTTATCGCGTCTGACCGCAATCGGAAGATCCCGGTTCGATTCCCAGGTACTTCATTTTTTTTTGTTTTTTCTCTTTCTCGTCTTGCGCGGAATATCTCCTATACAAGCGTCGTTCTTTACGTTATTTATACTGCGTGTTCTTTGCAGTTGAATGTATATATATATATATATATATATATATACAGGGCGTCCCAAAAAAATGTATACACACTTTAACAGCTGATAGCTCAATTGATGTTTCTTTCTTTCCAGTTAAACCCATTAGAATTAATAATGGCAGTCAGACTAAGCTTTGAACAAAGGAAATTCATTCTAAAATGCTACTGGAAGCGTGAAACGCAGTTTGAAGTGCAGAACAGTTTAAGAGGGAGTTTCAAACAGATCCACCAACGCGACTTACCATCACTCGAATTAGAGATAAGTTTGAAGCCGATGGAACTGTTCAGAATGTCCACAAGAAGCGTTCCGGAAGACCACGGACATCGACAAGCCCCACAAAGCAAGAAAGAGTACTGGAAACGTATCACCAAAGTCCAAGAAAATCTGTGCGGCAAGCGAGTCCGTGAGGTAGGAATTTCAGAATCGTCTGTCCACGCATTTTGAAGCGCTGTTCAATAGAAAATTACATTCCAAGATTAGTCCATGCTATTAATGAAGATGATCCGGACCGAAGAGTGGAGTATTGCGAGTGGACTTGGCACGATGTGGATGTGGATTGGACGAAGGGTTTTGTAGAATACCCTCCGCGTTCACCAGACCTCACACCACTAGACTTTTTTTTATGGGGATACTTAAAAGACAAGTCTACGCTATAAAACCTGCACAGTCGCTGAATTGAGAGCAGCCATTGAACGAGAATGCACACAAACCAAACGAAATGTTTCGTGATGTTTGCGATTCCATTGCTTCGCGTTATCAGCAGTGCCTGGACCAGAACGGACGTCAGTTTGAAAACAGGCGTTGACAAAACAATTAAATAATGTCTGTAGATTCTATTACATTTTGAAAATGAATGTATTTTAATAAACACTGCCTTTATAAGTATTTAAAGTGTGTATACATTTTTTTGGGACGCCATATATATATATATATATATATATATATATGAATAAAACCACGAAGGAAAGGAAACCAAATGGTGCTCAAGCGCTTTCGTCTAATGACATCCTCCGGAACACTGAAAAAAAAAAAAAAAAAAAAAAAAAAAAAAAATATATATATATATATATTAATATATATATATATATATTATAACCGTTGAAGACTCATGGACTCATGACGTCTCAGTTTGGCACCTAAGCTCTGTCGACGGTTTCTGTAGCCAGATTTTTTTTTTTAAATAATCAAGAGGCAATTCTGACTCTTTAAATAATCAAGAGGCAATTCTGATTCTTCACGTGAAACATCGCGTGATTATGCAATTGCGCTCTTGTAGGTGATTATGCAATTGCGCTCTTGTAGAAAAACAGATCAAAGTCAAACATTCGAACGTAGTAGCACGCGTGATGTTAATGGGTATTGAGTGCGTCTTTTTATTTTTTGATAGTTCAAATCAAAGGTGTGGGTTCATTTTTGTGCTGGGCTAGTTTGAACTTGGACCTAAATCAATCTGAGTGTTGTACCATTGTATTTAATGTTAGTCTAAATACCTTTGAGCTGCAGTCTATGAGAATCAGATTTCCAGGTTATTTCGAATCAATCTTTAGTTAAGGGGAATCATGATTAAAAGAAAGTATTAGCTTTGTGTCATAAGCGAGAAAAAAGAAATGGAAGCTGCTTTGTTGTGCTCGAAGTATTTTTTACAAGTATTAAAGGATTATAGTATTAACTTTGTAGATTTAATACTATTGGGATTATTAAAGTATAAATAAGTATGTTCTTAAGCTTCAAGCTTAATTTAACTTAGTAGGTACTTGAGAGAGCTAGGCTTCATTCAGTGCAATCCCATTTTGGCCTGATAAGAACGTAAGAAATTTTTATAGTGGGCACACTCGGGGCCACTTCGGCCCATCGAGGTGGCTCCACTATGTAAGAACGGTATTATTATAGTTTCAACCACAACTTGATTATTGCATATTTGATATTTGTAATAGGTACATTTAAAGATGAGAAAGTTTTTTTCTATAACTTCCGTCGCAAATGAATAATAACTGGGATAATAACTGAATTTTTGTTGGAAGCTGCGAAGCTATACCCTCCTCAAAGCGTCAGACAGGGACCACGACCGGAAAAAGTCCGAATCCCACATGACGACGACGAGTCAGAGGAAGAGGCAGATGAACCAGAATCACTCCAATAAGGTGAGGTTAGGTTCGGTTCCTAGGTTTTCCATTGGTTTCTGATGTGCTTCATCTGAAAATGGCATTTCCGTCGTAAATCACTCGTTTTTGACCCCCCCCCCCCCCCCCCCCAAAACCCGATTTCCACGCATTCCGCATATTGTGTGTGTGTGTGTGTGGGGGGGGGGGGGGGGGTCACAAAAACGAGTAATTTGCGACTGAAATGAATGTCATTTTCGGATGAATCACATCAGAAACCACCAGAAAACCTAATTTTTATAAAACTAATTAATTATAAATTTAAAACTAGAGATAGAATCTCTGGATCCAGAGGATCAAAGTCATAATAGGCTACTATCCACAAATATGTTACACTATCTGTTTATAACTGACCTGCAAATATATCGGATCCAAAGAATCCAGTTAATTTCATTACGGTACCCATCAATACCAGTACCTTGCCAACCAAAAATAGGTCATAGTCCATATCAATTGTGGACCAAGTCACAATTTACAACCATATACATTACAATATATATACTTAGGAGGAAAAGTGTAGGTGTGGCTGTAAAGACTGTACGGTACTTGTGGGTTATCTGTCACCACTTTTTAATATTTTTTTATTTATTTATTTTTATATATTAAGAGAAGAGGATTATTTATACTGTACGGCATTGACGATTGGTTAGGTTAAGTCGTCTAGTTTGGTTAAATAAAAAACTTTTTAAGTATTTTTTTATTTATTTATTTTTATATATTAAGAGAAGATTTCTTTATACTGTACGGCATTGATGATTGGTTAGGTTAAGTTATGCTAGTTTGGTTAAATAAAACGGTATTTAAACAAACTAGCACAACTTAACCTAACCAATTGTCAATGCCGTACAGTATAAAGAATCCTCTTCTCTTAATATATAAAAATAAATAAATAAAAAAAATATTAAAGTGGCGACAGATAACCCACAAGTACCGACTGTACAATAATGTAGAAATGTGTGTGCACCCATTTTGGGTCTCCCATTTAAAGGTGTTTGTGGGGCAAGTGAAGATCATGAGTTTTTCAGTACCTCACAGTACTATGTGGGGCACTGCTTGGCAGAGGAATTTCTTTAAGTGGGGTATGTAAGGACAGAGAGTATCCCTTAACCTGAGATGCTGCTTCCCTATATCCCACAACACTTGTGTTGAGCTGTGGGATCTATCATCTAAATGCACATAATATATATGAAATAAACTAGTACCATTCATACAATAAAAATGGGCTTAAACACTATCACCAGATGTCCCTTGCAGACATCAAACTATCCAACCTCCTTTTGAAAGAATCTATGTATCTGAAGTTACTACTTCTTCTGTCAGACTGTTCCAAAACTTAATTACTCTGTTTATAAAACTATGTTTTCTTAAATTTGTTCTACAGTGCCCGCGAAAAGTATCCGATCACCCTTGAAATTGTATTTTTTACATAAAAAACAATGTTTAAATGTATACTAACTGTATTTAGTTTTTGTCATCTGTCCTTTGGTTTGGATGACTTGTTCTAGACGTTTTTGGCATGGATTTAATCAAGTTTGACAAACTTCCACTGATATTTCCTTGCACCATACCTTTTTGATGGCCTCTTGTAATTTTTCGACTGAGCCAGTGTCGTGGCATTCAACCTCATTTTTTATTATTAGCCACAGATTTTCTATCGGATTGAGATCTGGAATATTACCAGGCCAAATCCAAAATATCAAATTTATTGTCAGTAATCCATTTTGTCACTATTTTGGCCCTGTGACATGTGCACCATCATGCATGTATGTTTTTGTCCTTTGGATTGCCATTGCCATTAGAAGTTTATCCTGTAGCATTGCTAAATACCGATGCACCATTCATAGTTGTGTTCTTCGGAAAGAAATATAAGTTTCCACGCCATAGTAACCGAAACAACCCAAACCATCACACTTGGAGGGTGTTCATTGTCTTTAGGGTGTATTTAGGGTCCATCCTATTTGAGCCAATAGGCCGGCGAACCTTTTTTGGACAACTTCTGAATGTCAAAATGTCGACTCATCGCTAAATAAAACCTTCTTCCAGTCATCAACAGTCCAATGAATGTATTTTTTACAAAATGCGACACGTTTTTTACGCATTTTTTCATTAATGAACGGTTTTCTTAGCAGCATGGCGAGATGGTAATCCGAGTTCTTTTTGGAGCCGCTCCTGGATAGTTCGTTCAGAAACACCAGATAACAAATTATTCATATTAAATTTTATTTCTTTCGCAGTTATTGTTGGGTTTTTCAATACTAAACGTTTCATAAGTTTGTCTGTTCGCGAATTTGTTTTTCTCGGTCTGCCAGATCGTTTTTTAGGGACTGGCGTGGTTAGGCCACCATGTTCTTAGCCCGTGAAACCCATAAATTAACGGTACTTTGGGATATGTTAATTCCTTAGCTATCTGTCTCTGTGATTTCCCACATGCATGCAAAGCAACAATAGCACCTCGACAATCACTCTTAAGTTGTTTTTTAGCACACATTATATATAAATTTTATTTACACCACTTTCTGTAAAAAAAAAAAATATCAAGAAATTTACACAAAACAGTGAAATCTGACAAATTTGAGACACAGCACCGCAACGAAGGCTACCAGAACACTAATTTGAGAATGCGTTGGATAGCTCTCATATCAGCGAGCAAACCTCAAAGTTACCAGATGTCGCTAGAAACAAATAGAAAGTGAATTACGTGTCTCTGAATATTAAGGGAAAATATTGTATTTTCTTGAGTGATCGGATACTTTTCGCGGGCACTGTACATCTTGGCTTAAATAATTTCATACTATGACCTCTAGTCTGGTTATTGTGATCTTTAATGAAAAGAGAATCAAAATCTATCTTATCCAACTCTTTTATTTTATACACCAATCATATCACCCCTTAACCACCTCCTTTTTAATGAGAATATGTTTAGATACGCCAGTCTTTCCTTATATGTCAATTGTCTTAGAGATGGGATCATTCTTGTTGCTCATTTCTGTACTTTTTCCAGTTTTTCAATATCTTGTATCAAATAGGGACTATTAAATTGAATACAGTATTCAAGGAGGGGTCTCACATATGAAATGTATAGTTGCTTTATAATATTGGGTGATTTGTATTCAATGTGTGTGTGCATGAGATTGAGTCTAGCATTTGCTTTATTTCTGATTTCCATACAGTGATTTGAGGGTTTAAGTTCATTAGTCACAGTGACACCCAAGTCTTTTTATCATCATTTTTAATCCAAATTCTATTCATATTATATTAAAATTCTGGATTTTTTGGACCAATATAAATAACCTGAGTTACTGAGTTCCTTGAAGGGTGCAACCTTATAAATGATAGCCAGCATGGCTTTTGAAATGCAAGGTCCTGTCTAACCAACTTGATTGAATTTTATGATGGAGTCCTATTGCATTTGGACAATAAAGAGCCAGTAGATATAGTATACTTATATTTTGCAAAGGCATTTGATGCTGTTCCTCATGCAAGATTGTTGGTTAAAGTTAGAGCCCATGGTATAAGAGGTCTATAGCTGACTGGATAGAAGAATGGCTGAGAAACAGAAAACAGAGTTCATCTAAATGGAAATAAGTTTACTTGGAGACCTGTATTGAGTGGAGTCCCACAGGGGTCTGTGCTGGGACCTCTGCTTTTTGTTGTCTATATAAATGATCTAGAGAAAGGCCTATCATGTAAAACCTCAAAATTTGCTGATGATACAAAATTAGGCCATAATGTTAAGTTAGTAGCAGGAGCAATGACAATATAAAAAGACTTAGAGTAACAGCCTGGGCAGATAAGTGGGAGATGAGATTTAATGTTGATAAGTGCAAAGTTATGCATATTGGGCCAAAAAATCCAGAATTTGAATATGTTGTACAATATGAATGGAATTTGGATTAAAAATGATAAAGAGAAAGACTTGGGTGTCACTGTGACTAATGAACCCTCAAATCACTGTATGGAAATCAGAAATAAAGCAAATGCTAGACTCAATCTCATGCAGACACACATTGAATACAAATCACCCAATATTATAAAGCAACTATACATTTCATATGTGAGACCTCTCCTTGAATACTGTATTCAATTTAATAGTCCCTATTTGATACAAGATATTGAAAAACTGGAAAAAGTACAGAAACAAGCAACAAGCAACAAGAATGATCCCATCTCTAAGACAATTGACATATAAGGAAAGACTGGCATATCTAAACATGTTCTCATTAAAAAGGAGGTGGTAAAGGGGTGATATGATAGAGGTGTATAAAATGATAAAAGGGTTGGATAAGATAGATTTTGATTCTCTTTTCATTAAAGATCACAATAACCAGACTAGAGGTCATAGTATGAAATTATTTAAGAAAACAGTTTTTCAAACAGAGTAATTAAGTTTTGGAACAGTCTGACAGAAGAAGTGGTGACTTCAGATACACTTGATTCTTTCAAAAGAAGGTTGGATAGTTTGATGTCTGCAAGGGACATCTGGTGATAGTGTTTAAGCCCATTTTTATTGTATGAATGGTACTAGTTTATTTCATATATATTATGTGCATTTAGATGATAGATCCCACAACTCAAGACAAGTGTTGTGGGATATAGGGAGGTAGGATCTTGAGTTAGGGGATACTCTCTGTCCTTACATACCCCATTTAGAGAGATTCCTCTGCTGAGTGGTGCTCCCCATAGTACTGCAAGGTATTGAAAAACTCATGATCTTCACTTGCCCCACAAACACCTTTAAATGGGAAACCCAAAATGGGTGTACACACATTTCTACATTACTGTACAGTCTTTACAGCCACACCTACACTTTTCCTCCTAAGTATATATATTGTAATGTATATGGTTGTAAATTGTAATATTGTAATGTATATCAATTGATATGGACCCATGACTTATTTTTGGTTGGCAAGGTACTGGTATTGATGGGTACTGTAATGAAATTGACTGGATTCTTTGGATCTGATGTATTTGCATGTCAGTTATAAATAGATATAGTGTAACATTTGTGGATAGTAGCCTATTATGACTTAGAATCTCTGGATCCAGAAGATCAATCTTGTTTTAAATTGATAATTAATTAGTTTTAAATTGATAATTAATTAGTTTTAAATTGATAATTAATTAGTTTTAAATTGATGATTAATTAGTTTTAAATTGATGATTAATTAGTTTTAAATTGATGATTAATTAGTTTTAAATTGATGATTAATTAGTTTTAAATTGATGATTAATTAGTTTTAAATTGATGATTAATTAGTTTTAAATTGATGATTAATTAGTTTTAAATTGATGATTAATTAGTTTTAAATTGATGATTAATTAGTTTTAAATTGATGATTAATTAGTTTTAAATTGATGATTAATTAGTTTTAAATTGATGATTAATTAGTTTTGTAAAAATTGGTTGTTGCCAATGTACAGGCAGTTTTTACATAGTGAAGCCACCTTGATGGGCCGAAGTTGCCCCTAGTGTGCCCACTATAAAAATTTCTTATGTTCTACCCTTGCACTTATCAACATTAAATCTCATCTCCCACTTATCTGCCCAGGCTGTTACTCTGTCTTTTTGTATTGTCATTGCTCCTGCTACTAACTTAACATTATGGCCTAATTTTGTATCAGCAAATTTTGAGGTTTTACATGATAGGCCCTTCTCTAGATCATTTATATAGACAACAAAAAGCAGAGGTCCCAGCACAGACCCCTGTGGGACTCCACTCAATATGGGTCTCCAAGTAAACTTATTTCCTCAATTAGCTCATTCCATCCAAGAGATAGTTTGACTTGACCCATATTGCGAGAAACAGCAATAAAGATGCAAAGAAAGTCTTAAGGTCATTATGCAGAAAATGACATGGCCTGAAGTTGAATTCAAAAACACATTTTTCTAGTGTATTTTGGTGTGCTCTGTACAAATATAACCTTCATTTCCTGTGCAAATGAAAAGAAATATGATTTTTGGTACATTAAAATAATGCATGGTTAATATGTTTTAAATGACATGGGCTGGATCTGTAAATCAAAATAACTTTTTATGAGGTAGTTTTAGTTGCTTTATTCAAATTTGTCACTCATTTTTTGTGACAACTATTATAGAAAATAATAATGTAAATATATATATTTAGTGTATTTGTAGTTGGGGGTGGTATGACATCGTTACTCTGCGACTTCATTAGTTTGTTGGTTTCTGTTCTGGCTATTTTTTTTCCTAATTGGATTCAGTTTTGTGGTATTTGATATAGAATTATGATATGCCATTCGTGTGGTTTTGACTGAGAACTTGATTCATCATGTGCCCTAGATGATAATATGAAAAGATCTGAAGATATTTAGGTGAAATAACCAATATTAACCTGTTAGGTTAAGTGGTGATGTTTTTGTTAGTTTAAACGAAGATGATGAGAGCAAACTTCTCTGGGTAATTCTGAGGTGTTTTGCACGTTTCCTGTGGTAATGTCATTTACAAAATCTCGTAACATGAACATGTTAGGTTATGCTTTATTGTATAAAATGTAGTCAAAAATATATTTTTCAAGTGTAATTTGGTGTGCTTTGTTTGAATATGACCTTCATTTCTTGGGCAAATGAACAGAAATACAGTTGTCATTGCATGGCCCAAATACGTATTTCTGTTCATTTGCACAGGAAATGGTTATATTTGAACAGAGCACACCAAAATATACTAGAAAAATATATTTTTGAATTCAACTTCAGGCCATGTCATTTTCTGCATAATGACCAGTCTTAATTTTTATAAATATTATAATCATGATAGGATTGGCCTAATAGAACATGATGATAGTCATTACAGGTATTATTCCAAGGATGAATGAATGTAATAAATGGTTCTCTAGGGCTTTTAGCATAAATAATAGACTCAAAGAACTCTGTAAACAAGTAGGTGTAACATATATTGATCTATGGAACAAATTTTATTGGAAAAGAGAATTGTATAATAAAGATGGGGTTCATCTTAATACAAGAGGTAAGGATGTACTCTGTAAAATTTTATTAACAGAAATCTAAAATGAAAATGTAAAAAACCTGGGTATGTCCCATTGACTAATAAATGGTACTTCACTGAATAAAATATCTCAAAATAATAATGACAACTGTCAGAAACAAATAAATGGAGTAAAAATTAAAGAAACAAAATTAAAGATGGCAAAGACCAAAGTCTAAAGACCAAAGTCAGCTGATAAGAGATCCAAAATTAAAGAAAATGTTGCAGGTTTTCTCATTATTTTATGTAAATGCAAGAAGCATCAGAGATAAGATAGATGAATTTAAAACATATGTTGAAATTGAAAAACCAGATATCATGATCATAACTGAGACGTGGGCAAAATGTAGCAGTGTACCAAATAATCAATTGAGTGAGTGAGAATATTATTACCTATGAATTAAATGGCTATGAACTCTCTTATTATGAGTGTAAACATTTTGGAGGTGGTGGAGTATTTATGTATGCAAAGTCAAATTTGTCTCCAATAGAGATAAATTCAATAAAAGAAAGTGAAATAGTCGAGTCAGTATGGATAGAAATAAAAAATAAAAATGGTAACAAAAATTAAAATAGGTGGTATATATAGGCCACCAGAAGGATATTCAACTAGAGGAATCCCCAAAACAAGAGGAGAATCAATATGTAGAAAATGGAATGGTATTTGTAGGTTATCTCCCCCCAACCAATTTTGACAGAATATTTTCGTTAAAACTAACGAAAATATCATGACTTAACCTAACCAATTATCAAGGGCGTACAGTTGACCTATTATTAATTATAACAGTGTTTGTTTCTGGAATAGTATTTACTAATAGATCAACTGTATGCCCTTGATAATTGGTTAGGTTAAGTTGTGATATTTTCATTAGTTTTAACAAAAATATTCTGTCAAAATTGGTGGGGGCAGGGGGGGATAACCTACAAGTACCAATGAAATTATTAAGGAAATCAACAAGGTATGTTCAAATGATGTAATTATTGTTGGAGATTTTAACTATAGATATATGAAAATGAAAATAAAGGTTTATTGGCAGACTATAGTCCATATGACAAATATTATTAATACAATGACAGTTCATATACTATGGATAGAAATATATACAATTGATTAGACATAATAGTGTAATGTCGAAGTTAAGTGGATCTACAGATAGATGTTTTTGTACCAAGAAGTCCATAGCTTAGAGAATAAATGGCAGGACTCATGGATAGCTTGGATGATCAGGTTGGTTGATTTTTTAATTCTTTGCATTAGACTGTATTGAGCACATCTTGTTACCTCCGGGAAGCTCGGGACATTGCAGGTAGCAAACATTTGGGAAGCTGAGCATCTCGTCAGCAATTTTTATTATTTAATTTCAAACTCAGTTTTGAGCCTTATAATAAACTATAAGCTGACTTTTTATTACTTATGGTGTACATACATCAAATAAATTTTTTTATTCTTGGTCTTTTTTTCGAAAAATGATATCTTTGCTGCCAAATCGCAAAAAAAAAATCATAATTTTATTTTTGTTACCCTAAAAAAATGATACATATTTAGAAACTACAGTTAATTTTACATATTTTATCATTTAAGACATTATGCTACCACAATTAGCAGCAGAGATATTTACATTTGAAAATTGTTGGTTTTTTCATTTTACCAAAATTTGGTCAAGCCATAAAATTTGACCAACTTTCAAAAATATTCAATTTTTGTAATTTGGACCAAAACCAACCCTCACACCAAGTTTCATGAATTTTGGAGATGGTGGAGTGTAATTTGGCACTTTCATTTGTCTATTTGTCCTGGAATTACCCATATGAAGTAAAAGTTCTGTGTAGGCCCTCAATTTTTAGCAATTCATTGTTTAGGGGGGAACCATAATTGAGAGTAGTAGTCAAATACGTGGAAGAACAAGTGATTTTCACAGGGTAAGCATGGCCTTACTGTCTTTAGTTCTGAATGTCCTTGGTATATATTCTATTAGTTGTTTGCAGGATGAGGTTATTTTGTCAATATGCCTTTTGAATGTTACATCTTCAGATAATATGACCCCTAGGTCCTTTACATGATCTTTTAGGCATTTATTTGTTTCATACTTAATAGTTCAAATTTGTCTTCATTGAAGGCCATATTGTTTGCATCTGCCTATGCATATATAGTTTGTAGATTGTTTTGTAGCTCTGTACAGTCTTCTTTTTCTGTAATTGGTCTTAGTATTCTGGTATCATCTGCAAATGACAGAAGAAAGCTTCCTAGGTTACAGTTTGTTGTTTAGCATTATAATCAGGGCTGTGGAGTGGAGTGGAGTGGAGTGGAGTGGAGTGGAGTGGAGTGGAGTGGAGTGGAGTGGAGTGGAGTGGAGTGGAAAGTGCATAGTTGGATGGAGTCGGAGTCGGTGCAAATCCTTCAATTATAACCATAGCAGCCTAGGCCTAGCTCAATTTTATGAATAAAATAGATTTAACTTAATGTTTTAATATATAATAGATAAATAATATATATAGATAAATATATATAATAGATAAATAATGTATAATAGATAAATAATGTATAATAGATAAATAATGTATAATAGATAAATAATGTATAATAGATAAATAATGTATAATAGATAAATAATGTATAATAGATAAATAATGTATAATAGATAAATAATGTATAATAGATAAATAATGTATAATAGATAAATAATGTATAATAGATAAATAATGTATAATAGATAAATAATGTATAATAGATAAATAATGTATAATAGATAAATAATGTATAATAGATAAATAATGTATAATAGATAAATAATGTATAATAGATAACATATAAATAATAGATAACATATAAATAATAGATAACATATAAATAATAGATAACATATAAATAATAGATAACATATAAATAATAGATAACATATAAATAATAGATAACATAAATAATAGATAACATATAAATAATAGATAAATATAAATAATAGATAACATATAAATAATAGATAACATATAAATAATAGATAACATATAAATATAGTTGCTTATAATTAATAAGGATTATAATTAATTAATTAACATAATTAATAATAAGGAAATTTAAAATTTTGTACTAGCAACCCTAAATCATTTTCAGATTTCAATTTGATAATTTTGATAAGCATCACTGAAAGAAGATTTAATGGAAGCCATCCTTTTTTTAAGAACAAATTCAGTTTAGGTTAGTACATTTTGTTACGGATGTTTATAATAATACAAAAACATCTTATTAATTTGCTAAACCAATAATAATCTTATTTTGTTTAAGTTTCAATCAGTTTGTATTTTGGGATTTATTGTAATTTTTGAATAAAGAGAAAAAAAACAATTAAGGCATAGTTACAGCCACTAAGTAACCTGATGAGTCATGTGGTGGTGACGAAATGCTTTGTTTATGAATCTCCATTGGCCTAATGAAGCTAATCGTAATCAATTTGGCCTTAACATTCCATCGGAGTCGGAGTCGTAATTATACAAGTCAGATTTCTGGAGTCGGAGTTGGAATGTTAAAATTTTTGGAGTCAGAGTTGGAGTCGGCAAATTTTATCACAGACTCCACAGCCCTGATTATAATGAATAGTATTGGTTCCTGGACCCAGTACCCTACTGTACGGTACCTTGGGGCATTCCACTGATCACCTCTTTTTCTATAGATTTTTGGTTCCTTTACAACTGTTATTTGTTTTCTGTTAGAGAAAGGCATGGATCCATTTTCTTATTTTTCCACAAATTCCAAGTTTTTAGCTTATAGAATAATAATTCATGGTCAACCTTGTTAAAAGCTTTTGCAAAGTCTATATAGATGACATCACCATTGTGGTTTTCTCTCAAATATTGTAGAATTGTGTTGCAATGGTCTGTAAGTCCAGTAAGACAGGATCTCTCTTGTCTGAAACATGTTGTCTTCCAAGAGATGTTCATTTTCTATAAAATTGACAATGTGGCTTTTCAAGATTTTCTCAAATATTTTGATATGGGAATTTAAAGATATGGGTCTATATATATATTTTTTTTTTTTTTAAGTGCGGGAAGAACCGATTCGCCTCTATTTAAAAGGGCATATCTCGGCGGAAACACAAAGAAAAAGTGAGAGGAAAGACAGAGGAAAAAGAAAGGGTGGAGGGGACAGTTGAAGTGGAAAAAGACCAAGGATGACAATGACTGCAGGGTCGAGCCCCATCATCCTTGGGTGCTAGGGCCAGGAGGGCGCACATGAAACCTCCAGGAACAAGCACGTACAAACGAGCACAAAGAGCACTCAAGAGCACGAGCTTAGAACCCCCTTGCGGGGGGGGTCTATATATAGTTCTTGGCTTCCTTTCTTTTGCCACCTTTGTAGATTGGAGTAATATTTGCTTGTTTCACGATTGGTGGTATTCTACTGGTGTCTAGTGAAGATCTCCATAGGATTTGTAAAGGCAGAGATAAAGTATATTTGCATTCCTTAAGAATCTTGGCTCCAATTCCATCTGGACCAGGGGCTGAACTCTCTGGTAGCTCTGCTATTGCCTGCTATGTATATCCAGTAGTTATTTGTATATCTTCCAATAATGGTTTGTCTTGGTCATTTTCTTCTCTATTAAAAAATGTTAGTTTTTATTTTCTTAGTTACTACAGGAGTATGGTATGGTACTCTGCTTAAATTTAGCATACTGAGATTGTAGCATGTTAGCCATTTCCTGTGTATTAGATGTACTGTAAGAGTTATTCCATCTTTAGCAAGCAATGGGCCAATACTTGTTTTTTAATAATTACTTTGCATTTAGCATAGCTAAAGAAGAATTTGGGTCATTCCATATGAAGTCACCTAGAGGTACCCAGGTCACCCTCAGAAAATTCTGAAAAAATTATCTTTTGTAATTCTATCAAACTTACCATAGGGTCATTCTCTGTCAGATCAACCAGTGCCTAACACCCTCATCTCTCAGATTTTGCTGAAATTTGGTTTATAGGGAGTTTGTGGGCCCTGAATCCATTCTGAATTATAAGGTCAATCCGACCAACGGTTCAGAGATATGACCTCAGGAAATTTGAGGTCACTTGCGAGGTCACTAACATTTGGCGACCCATAACTTGGGTAATAATGGTCACAATTTTATAAAAGTATATATATTTAGAATCAGAAAACGACAAGGAATCCAAATATGCAAGTTTTAGAACTCTAGGTTGAAAAATAAAAAAGTTACACTGTAACCAAAATGTGAGGTCACGATTTGACCTCTGGGGTATCAAATGAGAATTTTTTTTTTAAATGTAAAAATGAAGGGCATAGGCATTGGCTATTAGAATCAGCAAAAAAAAGTTTGTTAGTATTTTTCATGTAACTAACATATAAGTGAACACCATATTCATAAGTTGTGTGTCAATTCTACCTATTTTTTCACACTTAAGCTCATATTTGACCTATAGAAATTAAAATTACATTTTTTATAGATATAAAAACAAAGGCAAAAAATGTAAAATTGTATTTCACTGCTAATCTACACTGGCAATAATAGTTATAATAGTGAAAGGGGAAGACCTACTTAGAGGATTCATGTGCTAGCCTAATACAATTTTTGCATGCTCGATGCTCTCATCAATTTCTTTTTGTGGAAAAATGTATTGAATTCTGCTGCCTCCTCTTAGGGTAGGACAACTCATTACAGTTAATATATGATGTCCTGGCACTGCACATGAATCCTTGTTTGATGGATAATAATATGCACTTGATCCTGATGACCCAGAGGGATGTAGAAAGTTCACAGTGAAATCATCAAACTCTTCACAATATTCCTCCACAATTCCATACCAAACTTGCATGTCATAAATGCAGCCAACATACTCTCCTGGTTTGACACATTTTAGGTTACCAAGCATTGCAGGTTCATTAGTAAAATGACTTTTCCTTATTCTTTTCTTTTCTCCAATGCCACTTGAAATGGGATACACCATCAGTTCTTCCTTGTTTAGGGGAACAAATCTATGATATTTCTGAGTTCCAGGAATAGCCCTACTATCCTTGAATCGATGTTCCAACCGTTCTTCTGCATCTTTCAAATCAGCTGTAGTTACAAAGAAAAAATTTATCTTCTTGCTCAAGTTTTCTTCACAAAACTGAAACACGTGTTCTGGTGTAAGAATTTGCCTCTCTGTAGTTCTCTGCAAACTGGCACGAGCAGTAGCTCTTTTCACTGTTCCTCCAATCCCATCACATGCATTTTTGCCATGGGATGTAGCAAAGAAGTGCCATTCACAAGACAGACCAAAATCCTCTTCATGGTAACAGAGATTTGTGAAGTTGTATCTGTTCTTATATTGGCCAGCACATCCATCTGAGAAATAGTGCACCTTCTTCAATTGTGGGCATCTGAATTTAACACATGTCATAAGCTTCAATATGAATGAGTAAACCATTATAGTGTTGTGTTTTAGTGATGCAGATAAGAAACAGACACTAAAATGGCTAAGTTCCTGGTCTGCAGATGATCTATAATAGATGACAAAAGGGTGAACTGTACACTGTGAATTGTCCCAGTGAAACCCTTGGGCAGCATCCTGGACAATGAAAGAATAATTCTCAGAGAAATCACCTACTATAACTACCTCGCTCTGAGGTGGTAGTGTTTCTTTCAACTGCTTGAAGTACTGTGATTGTTGCTGAGCAACAAAGTGATGACGAACCATGCGGGATATTTTCATGCTTAGGATGATAAGTATTCATGAAGTGGCTCCACCTTATCAACCATTGTACAACGGTCAACAGTCACCCATTGCTTGTAAGATATTTCATTTGGAGCTGATTTCACACTGTCAAGTAACTCAAGAAAATCCAGGACACCCTCTTCTCTTGGGCAATCATTGCAAAGTTGCATCATGCAAGTCTCTCTTTCTGTACTGCAGACACTGTAATCCATAAGATCCTTGTATGAAAGACCTCTTTCTCCCAATGCAGCCAGCTGCAATTTTGGATTTTGATGGTATGTGCAGACACAGACAGAATGAGTCCCACCACTACCGGCAAGCACACAATATGATGGCTGTAATTTTGCAAATGTGGAAAATCTATTTTGGGATTCTTTTCATCATTTTTATATAGTTCAAACATCTCTCTTAAATTCCCGAGGACCAATCGTTTTTGCACCTTCATTGCACCTTCAGCACTGATAACTTTCACGCAATCCTTTTGGCCAGGACACATACGACTAACCTCTTCTGACTCATAGAATCTTCTAACTATATCTTTGTGTTCTTCAGATATCACTTTTCCTTTGCTCATTAGTGGAATCTTCGGAAGGATTCCATGTTCTGATTTAAGTGAATGGCTTCTTTTCACCATGTATGTTGTAGTTTGAAAGAAACTAGCTGTTTTTTCAATTGTGTATGGTGAGAGTGTCAATATTTGTAGTTTGTGATGGTGACATTTGCTCTCCAGAATGACTGTTTCAATTCATTCATTAATTTGTCGATGTTTTTCAGATTTAGTTTCAGGTTTTGAAGTATCACTTACCTCCTCGGTAATTTGAACACATAACCGAGTTCTAGCCTCTCCTTCAGGTGTTTCTGAGCAGATGATAGCTTACCACGAGCCTTGCGTTTTTCTGGCTTAATGACAGCCCTTCTGAAAAGAACAGAAAAAAGGTTTCACACACCTGAATATTAGTAATTAAATATTAATTATAGTACCTTAAATGCTATATAATTGGCTATATAGTAGATCAAACAGACCTTGTAGTAAAGTATAAGTTATATTAATTTATTACTTACTTTTTTTAACTGGTGTTTGGTCCAGAAATGCTAGAACTGGTTCAACTGAAGTTGAAGGATTTTCCTTTATCAAGCAATCACTGTCATTGTCCAGATCTTGAATTGAAGGAGTTACTCAAGCCACTGATAGTAGATGATTCATTTGAATCCTGCTCAGACTCGTTGTTTTCAGTGGTACTAAGTATAGTGGGGTTTTCATTATCAGTGTCCAGCAGTTCACACACAACAATGAGTCTTTTTTCACTCTTCCAGCACATTTTTCAACAAGTACATCAGTCACTTTTCTAAGATTGATGTTATGCGTTTCTTGTGTTTTTGAATAGGGTCCTGGCAGTATTTCAAGTGCTGAACCATTGTATTTTGATCTGTAAAGATATAGGATTTACAATTAGGTAATATATATTTTTTAGAAAATATATAGCTATACACACTTAATATTTTAGGCCTTGATAGTCTCTGAGGCTCATTAAAACACCATACCCACCAGCCACCCACAGTGCTGGCTGGAACTGTACTAACCTGTAGACAAGGAATTTTGCAACTATCTGTGTTGATTCTGCACTTAGACAAGTAACATGATGTTTCAACAGGTTTGTTTAGGCTACATGTGAGCTTAGTCTTCCCCTTTCACTATTATAACTATTATTGCCAGTGTAGATTAGCAGTGAAATACAATTTTTATTAAATTCTTGGAGCTTGAGGTCAAATTGATAGCTGAGATATAAAAATTCCTTGAAATGACGAGCAATTTATAAATATGGTGTTCACTTATAAGTTAGTTACATGAAAAGTACCAACATAAACAAACTCTTTATGATTGTTTCTATTAGTCAAGAACTCTGACTTTGTTTTTTATATCTATAAAAAATGTAATTTTAATTTCTATAGGTCAAATTATGAGCTTAAGTGTGAAAAAATAGGTAGAATTGACGCACAACTTATGAATATGGTGTTCACTTGTATGTTAGTTACATGAAAAATACTAACAAACAAACTTTTTTTTGCTGATTCTAATAGCCAATGCCTATGCCTTCATTTTTTACATTTAAAAAAAAAATTCATTTGATACCCCAGAGGTCAAATCGTGACCTCAAATTTTGGTTAGTGTAACTTTTTTATTTTTCAACCTAGAGTTCTAAAACTTGCATATTTGGATTCCTTGTCGTTTTCTGATTCTAAATATATATACTTTTATATAATTATGACAATTATTACCCACATTATGGCTCGCCAAATGTTAGTAACCTCGCGAGTGACCTCAAATTGCCCGAGGTCATATCTCTTGAACCGTTGGTCGGATTGACCTTATAATTTCAGAAATGGATTCAGGGCTCACAAACTCCCTATAAACCAAATTTCAGCTAAATATGAGAGATGAGGGTGTTAATTTCAATTTTTTTTGGTTGATCTGACAGAGAATGACCCCATATGCACAGATCCCAAATTTTAGGTCAATATTACTTATAGTTTTTGAGATACAGCAGTTTGAAATTATGCTATAATTTTTCCTTATTTTTTGGCATCGTTGGCAAAATTGCATGAATGTCCAACCTTAGCACGAATGTCCAACTTTAGGCAACCATATCTTTTTTGTTTATCCCTTCACAAGGCTGATATTTGGTATATATGGTAAACAGTAGTCAAAGACTCCATATTTGATGTCAAATGAAACCTATCTCTTATAGTTTGCCATCTACAAGGCTTCAAAAATCAAGGAAAGCTTAAAAATTCACAAATTGTTAACCCTTTTTTCACTGGTACTGATAAAAAACTATCCATACTTGAGAGCTAAAATTAATTTTACAGTTTGTCATAATGTATTGATAGTCAGAAATGCTTTCAAAAGCTCTTTAAAATCTATAGAATTGGAAACAATAACTATTAAAAAAAAATGAAAAATTTTATTTTTGCAAAAAGAAGCGTATATTCATGCTATTATTACTAGTGATGCACCGGAGCTCTAGCCGAGTAGGAGTTCTGGTCATTTTAGAAAAACCTGCTCCAGCTGGAGGTCTCATTAAACTCCGGCCTCTGGCCGGATGTGCCAAGTACACCAAACTCAGTTCTGACAACTTTTAGTTTTAATTTTATAAAACTATAAAACCTCATTTCTGCACCTATCCGAATATTTCAGTTCTCAGATGACTGTAATAATAATTTATTTTATGAGTGATCAGTGATTGTATTAATAATTGATTTGATATAGGCTACTTTACTCAGCATTCAGCAAGACATCATAAGTTTCATGACCTGAGGATATTCTGTTCAATGGGAATTTTTAGAGAAATTAGCACTCAAAGCATAGAAAGTCGACTTTTAGAAAGTCTAAGTTATTAAAGACTTAATGATTTAAAGTAACAGGACTATAATATATAAACCCTAAATAGATGAGACGATGGAAAACACACACACACACACACACACACACCACACACACACACACACACACACACACACCTGTCTGGTGTATCACTAATTATTACCCCATCAGGACAGTTAGACATCACTTTCATATTTTTATCATATGTTCATATACATTTATGCAAACTGCAGTCAAAGTTTGGTTTTGGTGGTCAGCTTCCTTCAATATTTAAGCTGCATTGGCCGGAGGGTGTCAAATGACCCTCACTGCTGCGAGCCCAGCGGGTGCCAAATGACTTTCGATCAGATCTGAGTCAGAATTTCAAGTCAGTGGCCTGAAAAATAGATGGAACTTCTT
Organism: Bathynomus jamesi; assembly: GCA_023014485.1. Lineage (NCBI taxonomy): Eukaryota > Metazoa > Arthropoda > Malacostraca > Isopoda > Cirolanidae > Bathynomus > Bathynomus jamesi. The sequence continues at coordinate 115,466 of JAJOZX010002681.1, read as the reverse complement.
GATCTAGCAGTGTATGAGCTGTTGCCATCAGGGTGTCCTCGAATTTCTCATATATATATATATATATATATATATATATATTATATATATATATATATTATATATATATTATATATATATTATTATATATATATATGAATTGCATGAATGTCCAACCTCTGGGTTCATTCCATGTCAAGTCAGCCACCTAAAACACTCACCCCTTTCAATTTTGCTCATACTTGGCACAATAGCAGATATACATGCCAAACTTAAATTCCCAAATTATTAGAGCTGACTGACCTTTGGTTACTGAGATACAAGGTCACAAAGTTGTGACATTTTGACCTTTTTTGCGTTAAATGACTATTTTCAAAATGGTGTAACTAAAAAACTATTAAAGCTAGAGCATTGATTTTGGTCTCATTTTAAAGCTCTTTAGTAGCCCCTTGTTTATTGTCTCTTGTTAAATATCTCTACTGTGAAAAATAAAAAAATCCCTTCAAAAGTTGACCTTTGACCTTGAATAAAAAAAAATACCTTCTAAAAAATTCAATTTTTTTACATTAATACCTTGAGTCATGTACAACAAAATCCCAAGAAGCTGTAAGTGGCTGATAACTAGTTCAATGTATAAAAAATAATGAATTCAAGCAACATTTTGAAAAAAGTCATTTTATACAAAAATTGTCAAAAAGTCATGACTTTGTGACCTTGTATGTCAGTAACCATTTTTGTCTAAGGTCAGCTCAATCTCTTACAAATACAACCCATATCTACATACTATCTGCAGCCTTCTACAAACAAGCAAATGCTTATTTTTAAATATTTGTTCTTTACCCACCTCACCTGTATGTTGTGCATGTATGTGATGGTTTTCAGTAGTTGACAAGATTCTTGTGGGCCACCCAATTTATTGTGATTTCTAGAAGAGAAAACAATTTTTAATGTATACCTAGATAGCTACCTAATTAACAAATACAAGTAACATATTAAAATGTACATACAATATGTATAGGTATAGTGCTCATTGATTTCCATTTATCACAACTTAAAATGTATGCAGTGTATATATAGTTACATGACCATTTTAATTTTGAATTCTTACCTTTCTGTGCTGTAGATCTGCCAAAGCTTTGGATGCCTTCAAAGTAACTTCTTTGCAAATCCTGTATGTTCGTCCATTAGTAGTAGATGCCTCAACTTGTGTTAGAATATCTGAATATGGTAAGATTAATTCATCTGGTCGACCAGGATACACAAATGATGGGTTTGGGCCATGAGGATGAAGGAATGTGACTTTTACTTCTCTATTCTCTGGTATCTTTTCCAGCACATATGCCACCCACCAATGGCCATCATATGCAGCAGTAACAAAACCATGTATTTTCTCCTCAGTCACAACTTCTTCCTTTTCAGTAACTTTCTCAATATTTGAATAATCTGATAATGAATAATGTTTAACCTTAAGAGAAGTCAATGAAACTGGCTGTAAATGGTGTAATTTCTGTGTACCAGCAATAGTCCTTGCAGTTGAGTGTCTTTCTTGGAGAAGTTGGCTTTCCTCTTCATGCTCTTTATTGGTTGAAAAATGACATTTTATATTTACAATATTTTCACTTGCAAATGTATATAACTGTTCTGCAGTAAGGATCTGTTCATCATAAGGTCGTTGTAGACTAGCTTTTGCAGCTAATCTCTTAACTGTGCCTCCAACACCATCACAGGGTCCCTTTCCATGACTTGTTGCAAAAAAATTCCATTCTGCCTCAATTCCAAAATCATCTCTGTGATGGCAAAGATTCAAAAAGTTTTTGCAGTTCTTATACTGTCCTGCACACCCATCTGAAAAGTAAATTATTTTGTGGATGGAACCGATGGATGAGATATTATCTTTTAGGAATTTTATCAGATGCTTTTGAAACAAATGTACAGCAACTGTGTTATGGATGTTACACTCTGAAATAATAACAAAGCTAAGGTGAGCAATCTCATCTTCCTTTTTATAGTAAATAACAAATGGATGTAGAGTAGCCATCTCATTGTTCCAGTGAAAGCTCTGAACCTCATCTTGAAGAATAAAGGAATAATTTTCAGCAAAATCACACACAGCAAGGACCTCACCATCTTTCAAAGACATTTTTGTTTCACGGTAATAAGTTGCTTGCATCTTTGTCTTGAAGTCATGTATCTGGTATTCTTTCAGTTGGTTACAGAATTGGTCAATATATTCATCTGTATTCAGTTCTACTGATTCAAGATTTGACCGATCTGTATTGGTCCACTTTTTAAAATTTATGATATCAATGAAGTTGTTTGTAAATATGTCCAGTAGTCTGTTTTTTAAATCTGATGGATCTCCACATTGTTCACATTGTCTGAGGCAGCATTTCTGTGAGGCAGGATTGCATTCCATAAAGGCAACACAATGACGTACATTCTTAATAGGTGTGTCATCATTTGCAGTTAGTTTTTCTAATTCAGCTCCTACAAACATAAGTTTGGCATTCTGATGAATTGTACAGACACATACTGAGTGAGTTCCTGTTGCTCCAGCAATAACACACTGCTTTGGACGCAATTCTGCAAATTTACTGAATCCCACCTTAACCAAAGGATTTCTTTCTTTGAAAATATGATAGGCTTCTTTTAAATTGCAAAGTAAAAGATGCTTTTGCAAATGTATCCTTCCTCTTTCATTGTCAATGATACTACAATAGTCTTTCTTTCCTGGCATTGTTCTACTGATGTCTTCTGAAAGATAAAATGCTTTAATAGCGTCAACAGTATCCTGTTTAATTCTTTTCCCACCCTTTGGATTTGGGTCTGAAAGGACACCTTTTTCTTCAACTATTTTTTTAGCAATAGATGCTGTATGCCTTGTTGTGTTAAATTCTGAAGCAATTTTCCTAATGCTCCAACTTTTGGGCAATACAGTGAGGATTTTTATTTTATCACTTCTTTTAGTATTTTCATTTTTGAATTTTTCCTTGAGTTGATTTATTATTTCTAAACAGTCTACATCTCCAGATGGCTCCTTAAATTGTGAGTCAGAAATCTCTTTTCCTGCAACTGTTTCCATTCTCTTCTTAACTGTCTCTGTCACCTTGCTTAGTTTTTTAGCTCCATATGACTTTTGCTCTACAAGCTTTCTCTTTTTTATGGGTGATTCACCAATTGAAACAAAAGAAGCATTCAAAGTACACATCTCATGGTTTTGCTCTGAAGTTGATGCATCACTATTGTCAACATTTTCAATTTTCTCAAGATCTTCAGGTGGTTCACTACTACAAGAAGAATCATCATTTATGTCTGAATTCAAAGTGCCTATTCCTTTCTCAGGCAAGGACTCAAGATGTTCTCTACACTGCTTACAAAGTCTGTGATGTAGTGTTAAGTGCAGATCGGGAAACTTATTTACAAGTTCCTGTGGTACAATTCTCAAACTCTTCTTTCGACACTGACCTTTGTGACGCAGCAAAGGATCAGCACACTTCTGTTTCAGTTTTAAATGTTCCATGTTTGTACTCTGAAATCACAAAAGCACAAAGAAAATCCTGAAAAGAAAACAATGAACAATTAATGAATTATTAAATAAATTTTTATACATGTATTTAGTAAAAATAAATTAACTTTAACTTGAAGTCAGGAGTCAACTCTGTAAAGTTGACAGTACTTATATACTAGTTGGGCCTTTGGATCAGCGCTACTCCAGTAGATTTGGGGCTGTCGAGGGGTTTAACCCTGGTTGTCTTTTAAAAGACTTCTTTTGGCACAGGTCACAAAAAGGTTTTTGAACTAATAATGTTAAGTTGAACTAAGTCTTCACTGACACTATATCAGAACAGAACTTTTAAATAAATGAACTGACAAAAAAAATCTAAAATTGAAGAATGATGCCAACTTCATTTATTTTTTATACATTGAACTAGTTATCAGCCACTTACAGCTTCTTGGGATTTTGTTGTACATGACTCAAGGTATTAATGTAAAAAAAATTGAATTTTTTAGGAGAAGGTATTTTTTTTTTATTAAAGGTCAACTTTTGAAGGGATTTTTTTATTTTTCACAGTAGATATATTTAACAAGAGACAATAAACAAGGGGCTACTAAAGAGCTTTAAAATGAGACCAAAATCAATGCTCTAGCTTTAATAGTTTTTTAGTTACACCGTTTTGAAAATAGTCATTTAACGCAAAAAAGGTCAAAATGTCACAACTTTGTGACCTTGTATCTCAGTAACCAAAGGTCAGTCAGCTCTAATAATTTGGGAATTTAAGTTTGGCATGTATATCTGCTATTGTGCCAAGTATGAGCAAAATTGAAAGGGGTGAGTGCAAAAAGTGCCATTTTGTGGCTGAGTTGACATGGAATGACCCCTCTATGGCGTGTGGTGAGTTAACATGATCATTGTTTAACAAACAGTAAACTTGTTTGATTTCATTTAAGAAATATTAGTATTGCACAATATTTCATACAGGGAATATGATGACCTAATCTTGTCTGAACTTATACATACCTTATGCAGTCCCTGCTACTACATATATAAGCTGCCCCAATCTCATGAATTCTCATACTTACAGAAATGGAGTTGGAACCTACACAAAGCTGTTGTATTGGACAGAAATTACATAATGTATGTTATAAAAGGACTTACTGAGAAAAACTTGGTATACTCATGCTGGATCAGTTAACCAGTGAGGATAAAGCACTACTGCAATAGAGATGTGATATACCATAGGGTATTGTTGGAAAACAGTGATACTGTGTTTTTCATCATGAGAAAATGTTTGTCTTATTATGAAAGTCTTCAATGCTATTGTGCAGACCCAAGTAAAGTTCACAAAGAAAATCACAAGTAAGTTTCCTATATATTATTATTGAATGTTGTCTCATGCATTTACATTGTTCTAACATTCCTGTCTAATACCAGTAAGTTTATATTCATTTACATCATTTGTAATTTTGTATCTTATGGTGAGTGAGTTTTGAGAGAAATTTGATTTAGAATTGTATTTTATGATTATCAGGATTTCTACGCACTGTAGACAGTGACACTGCCAGGATGCTGAATATAAAACCAGGATAAAAGCTGTGCCCAGAGTGCTGCAAGTGTCCCACACAATATGAAGAACAATGCCTACAGCCTCTACTGGATGATGGAGCACTGTAGGCCAGGCTGAAACTATAATTTTTGTTTGATTTTAATTTATCAGTGACTAACAGTTGGCTTTTGATATAAAAATAAGATTCCTGTAAAAAATAATTGGTGGCCACCAACGTGTGTCTGGCCACCCCCATTTTTGTAAAAACATCTAATGCCACTCTAGCAAAATCAGGAAAATGGCAATATCTCTTCTTCTAAACATGCTAGAGAGATGGTTTGCATACCAGAAGATGCAGAATTTGATTTAGAACAAATTATTAAGAGTGGTATTTTTTCATAAAACCTTTAGTTTTTGAGTTATTTTAGAAAAACTAGTTGTTTGGGCCCACAGACCCCCTTTCAACTGAATGTCAACACAATAAAACATTCTCAAGCTGCAAATTGACATGTATTAGTGGTTTTCAATCAGCAATCAAAATCAATCAAAATCAGCCATTTTAAATTCATTGAAAATGCTTTTTGACATTCCAAAATGCCAAACATTAAATTATACAATTAACAAATTGTCATTTTGTCATATTTTAGCATGATAAATAATAATCTAGAACTTAAAATATTTTTTAGACACAAAATCTCTCATTAATTTACGTGATCTAATTTTGTTTCTAATAAGACCATCTCTACACTCATGACCTACAACAGCCAAGGATGCTTCAGTGACAAGCTTGATGTGCCTTTCAACATTCTGACTGTGGCACTCGTGATCCAGTTTCAATGCGGTATTAATGATATCATGCAGTTCATCATTACTGAATTCTTTTAATACAGGTGAAACAGTTTCCCATTGGGATATAGCAGACAGTTTGTGGTATGCAGAAGCTTTGAAATTGATGATTGGCTTTCTAAAGACCCTAACATTCTCATCTATAGCAGGATATTCATCAGTACCACCTTCATGATCCTCTTCATTCTCATCTATAGCAGGATATTCATCAGTACCACCTTCATGATCCTCTTCATTCTCATCATCACTTTCAATTATTCCACCTGCAAAATCATTGCTACTACCAGATTCATCATCAAAATCCTCTATAACTCCCCTCAGACACAGAACTTTATTGACAGCACACCTCCTCACCTCTTCATCTTCATCAGCCAGCATTCCAACTAAAATATTTTCACCATGAGCAAAATAGCTGTTATTGTTTAATACATCATAACAAATTTCTCTAATTTTCCTGTCAGGAAATTTATTTACTCTTTGGATCATATTGAATAGGTTTCTTGACCCATCACTTAGCCTCTTATTAGCCTTGATATTGAACCAACTGTGAAAGTATACTTTGATGATGAATTCTACTATGATTTTGAGGTTCTTACTGGGACTTTTTTGTGAAACATAAAAGCGAAGAATTCTACAGGCTAAGGTGAGCCATTGAGAGTGATTTAGCAGGCCAACTTCTAAGAGTGCAAGGTCTTCATCCACTTCACCAGTAATAATTGCCCAGCAGATGCAGTATCCATAGTATTGGTCTGTTGATAAATTACACTAGGCAACAAATTTCAACTTTTTTTTTGTTACAGACACGTGAACTACTGATTCCTACTAAAGCGCTGATGCTGATTTCAAATCTGATATCAAAATTTCTCTATCACGTCCAGATTTTGTGTAACCAAAAACCCCTATTTTTCATTTTTTTTCTCACCCGCTTCTATTACGAAAGCCGTCTAAGCTACTTTTCCGTGCCACGTTTTATGTTAAGCATACTTAAATAATTAGTGAACAGGGATGTCTTTCCTCTATTCTGGCTTAAGACAGACAGCGGAATTCCGCTGGCGGAGTTACCACCCCTGCGCCCAACCATCCACCCAAAGCGCGTTAGTATTTTGTTGTTACTACTGAAAGGCAAATTCCTGTTCTTAAGTGAAACTTTGGTGTGTCCTCTTCCTTTGTCGCTTGTAGGATGACGAGCTCTCCTTCTGCAGGAACCAACAATAATCTCCCATCATATTGGGTTGAAATTACCTTGGTATCTGTTTTCCATAACTGAGATCTGTTGGTGGAAGCGCTCACCATGCTCATCACTTACAGCCCCAAGGTTGGCCGGGAAGAAGTCAAGATGAGAATGTAAAAAATGAATTTTCAAAGACATTCTGCATCCCATTATTTCATAAGATTTAAGCATGTTTTCTACAAGTTTACGGTGGTTTTCAGCTTTGTGGTTTCCAAGAAAATTTTTGACAACTTCAATGAAAGATGTCCATGCTCCTAGTTCATTCTCATTTAGGTTAGATGGAAACGATGAGTTGTGGATGACACTGCGGATCTGTGGTCCAGTGAAAACTTCAGCTTCTAGCTTAGCATCTGTCAATATTCCTTTGAATTTATCCTTTAAATATTGGAAACCACTACCTTGATGATCCATACCCTTCACGAAATTTTTCATAAGGCCAAGTTTAATGTGAAGTGGTGGAAGATGTACTTTCTGAGGGTCAATAAGTGCTGGGTGTTTCACATTGTATTTACCAACAACATGTTCAGTTCTAGATGGCCAATCATGTTTTTTGTAGTGGTTCTTGTCATCTTTGCTGTTCCATAGACACAAAAAGCACATATGCTTTGTGTAGCCCAACTGTAACCCAAGAAGTAATGATACAACTTTAAGGTCGCCACAAATATTCCATGTGTGGTCCTTATATTTGATGAGTCTTAGCAGCAGTTTCATCAATTCATAAGTCTCATTAAGGCCAGTGGCATGTGCTACAGGTATTGAAGGTTTTTCATTGCCGTTGTGCAGTAATACAGCTTTAAGGCTAGCTTTACTAGAGTCAATGAACAGTCTCCATTCTTTTGGATCATAGTGACAGCCAATTCCTTGCATCAGACCACTGATATCGTGGCAGAAACAAACGTTTTTTTCCTGTAAGTAAAATGATGAAAACTGCAAATGGCGATGGCAGAAATGGGAAACTTTGGTGTTTGGTTGGAGAAGATTAAATTCTTGGTCTTGAACCAAGCAACTCTGCCTTTTCTTTTGGTAATTCCAAATCGCGCACTAAGTCATTTAACTCCGCTTGACTTAACAAATGTGGGGAAATATTTGCATCTGGAACATATATGCCATCTTTCCCTGTTTCTATATCACTAGCAGAATCTTCAGATGAACTGCTGTCTGTTATCGTTGCTGGTGGAACTGGTGGTGGATTTGTTTCATCATGTGGTACTGGTTTCATTGCTGATTCGCAGTTTGGGTACGTGATCTTTGATTTGTTTTTCTTTGTGAAACCAGCAATCTTTGTCAAACAAAAATAACAATCATTGAAGTGATTTTTTGGCTCACGCCAAACCATGGGGACTGAGAACAGCATAGCTTTTCTTTTACCATTCATCCAAGCTATTAACATTGCATTGCACTGTGCACAGCAAATATGTGGTGCCCAGTCCCTCTGTTGGTCTCCTAACTTAGTCAAAATAACACTTGTAGGCAAGTTTAATCTTTGTTGTTATGTTTCTACGTTGTGGCTTAGGTGTATATTGTCCACAGACAAAGCAGAAGTTGTCTGGGTGATTTACACAAGCACGTCTATTTGATGCCATTTTGAATTACCATACAATATCTGAAAAAACGTAGAAAGTAATTATTACGATGTGCAAAATAAAAAGAAATACACACCGTAGTACAAAACAAATGCTATAAAAACACAAGTCACCACAACCTGTCACTTGCTCATCAGCAGAGAGCTTCAACAACCGTTCTGCTTGACTGTCACGTAGCGACTGACTGTTGGGCCATTGCCCGTTACTATGCTCTTGACTCAGTGTTGCCAACTCGGGATAAATTTTATTTATCAAAATTGTTCGAATTTGTATATAGTTGGCAAAAAAAATTGCTTTAACCTTGAAAAGCAAGTTTCATATTACTGACATTAAGCCGATTAAAACCAAAATCTGGATGTGGTAGAAAATTTTACTAAAAGTGATTTGCATTTTACACAAAATCTAGACGTGATAGAAAAATCTAATTATAGATTTGAAATCAGCATACCGAAATTAGCTAGGAGCACCTATTTGGTCTTCTGTAACAAAATCTTTGTTGCCTAGTGAATTATTGACCACCTCATTTGGTAGAAGCACAAGTGCAGGATAAGGTATAGATTTGAAGTCCACAACATTCCATTCTGACACATCCCCATTGAGCTGAGAACCAATAGGGCCAGAAAATTTGTCTGGACTTTTTGTTGTCCCATCTAAAGTTATGAAGATGTGTCTAAGTGGCAATTCATTTAGATGCAGAAGACAAATATCCCACTGAAGAGGTTGCCCTAAAAACATTTCCAAATATCTGATTGACCCATGCATATGTCCTGTGTTAGTATTTGTCCCATCTGCTTTAACTAAGTTTAATTTGGCCTCAAGTTCTGTCCCTTTAATGATCTTATAAATGCCATGAGCAATGTCAATGCCTTTGCCACTCTCCGGGTAAAATGGTCGAGGTAGAAATCATCTGAAAATAAATGTAATTAATTTTACAATTAAATGAAAAAGGAAGGAATAAAGTTAACTGGACAGTTGTCACTTAAAAAGAAATTTTTTTAAGTAATTGAAATATTACTTTATAAGTACAGTAATATAACAGCATAACACCTATAACTGTATGACAATCATTTCCATTTACCTGGCTCTCCAGTAATGACATAATGTTCCTCTAGGATTGTGGATGTATAATACTTTTCATTTACTTTGTTAACAGCAAGTGTAGCACCCTTTCTACCATCAAAGCCAATGCCAGTCACTTTTTCAAATATCACTTCTTCCTTCTTCCTTCTTCCTTTTAGCTCTCTCCCTTCTCAACTTGTTTCTGAAAAGTATTTCAAAAATATTGGCCATGCATTACTGCATTAGCATTATACAAATATACAAAATACAAATGTCAGTGTCCTGTTTGAAACTAATTAATATAAAATATAAATACAAAATAGAAATTTTGACGCTAATTAAAAATAATAGTAAATCTGGTGATTTAGAACTTATAGCAGAAGCTAAGAAATGTAATATCTAGTGATTAAAAACATACTTATCAATAACATTTTGTATGTTATCTGGGGTGATTACTCCAAAGTCCACCAATGTAGCAGAACCAATAGCCGCTCCTGCTCTATCACTTGATATCTGTTAGGATATTTAAAGTAGATTTACATATCTATTGTCAATGAATAATTTATTGGTAATCTTAATCTCTTAGTCACAATGATTTCACTTTAAGCTGTATTAAAAGATTTATCTTTCAGTACTATACCTGTCACATGCTTCAGCTAATGAGCGTAATCTAGTTCTGTTCTGTAATGTTGAGACTTCTGGAACATAGTCTGCATCAAATGAATCATTACAACTGTCGCTATCTGTCAACTCAGGAATGTCCATAGGTTCAGGAGGATGAGGAGGAGGAACTGATTCTTTTGCTTTTTGAGATTGAATAACCCATGATTTGAATTTTAAGTCAGTGGCTGTTTCTGGGACTTCTTTCAGGGTACAGTAACCATGCCTAGTTGTTTTCTGGTCCTACAAAGTGATTATATTTCATTACACTATAATGTATCTTTTATCTATGGGTCTCTATATATAAATTGAAATTCTTACAAAAATGAGAAAATACTAAAATATTACTTATCATTAACAATCATTAATAGTGTATTATTGATATTACTAACTTATTAAATGCACTTTAAAAGTTGTAGCAAATTATTAATAATTGATAATATTAATAATTGATAATTAATTAATATTAATTAATAATTTACAACTTGAAATTCAATCAACAGACCTACCTCATAAAACTGGTAATCAGATTCACTCATTTTTAGTAAGTGCTTTTTCTCTGTATCTGCCAACAGTTTGTGATCATGTTGATATATGTCAAATAAAACATTTACAGTTTTCAGAAAATCATCCAGATCTTGATATTTAGGTCCCCTTTTCTTTTTGTCATACTTCAGAAGGCGGTTGAATTCCTTTTTTTTTGGGTTTTCAGTCAGCTCTGTATGGCATTTACTGATATTGGATAAACATTATATGTGACCCACAATTTATGCAATTCCTCAGAAGTAGCTGTCAGTACAGCATCTGTTTTATAGTCTCCGAAACACAAACACCTTTCAATAACTTGCTTCAACGTAGGCAATTTCCCTAAAGGAAACTGTTCTGCTGGCATAAAATGTACATCACCAAGTACTTTAGCAACTGTTTTCCTTGTAGAAGTCATACTTTATATTGCAAATGTTGAATTCAATGACAAATTGCAGTTGGAAACTTATAACAAAGGCACCTGTAAAAAAAACAAGTTTTCAATTTATTACGTTTAAAAAAAGTTCATGAAGCATCCCCACCCTCTATTCTTTAATCAAGCATAATGGATGCAAGATAACAAGGAAAAGTCATATCATGTGATCACTATGTCCATGTCAACATCCTTTTAGGGCAATGTTAGTAATCAAAAAGCCAAATCATGCTTATTTTAGAATTTCTTTTGTCACTAAGGTCCGTCGAAAGGGGGTCTATGGGCCCCAAAAATTAGTTTTTCTGAAATAACTCAAAAACTAAAGGTTTTATGAAAATATACTACTCTTACTAATTTGTTCTAAATCAAATTCTGCATCTTTTGGTATGCAAACCATCTCTCTAGCATGTTCAGAAGAAGAGATATTGCCATTTTCCTGGTTTTGCTAGTGCGGCAGATGTTTTTACAAAAATGGGGGTGGCCAGACACACGTTGGTGGCCACCAATTATTTTTTTCAGGAATCTTATTTTTATATCAAAAGCCAACTGTTAATGACTCTGATTAATTCTATCTTGAGTTTCAGCCTGGCCTAAATTTGGAGCAGGTACCAGTAGGTCTTGCGGATCATACCTTTGGTTACCAAAATTTGGTTACCAAAATTTGGTTACCAAAATTTGGTTACCAAAATTTGGTTGTTCGGGTAGGAACTTCACTTTTAACACATTGTTGGGGTTGTGAAGTTTTTCACAAAACCCCCACCCTAATTTTCAAGTCCTATCTGGTTCTTCTCAAGTTTTTCTCTCCCCATAGGAGTCTAGTTAGTAAGCCTGTTAACTATAAAAATACTGTAACTGTGCCAGACTGTAGTTGATCTTGGAAGCCCATTAAAAGGTTATGAAACCAGAGTAGATTGCCAGATAGACAGGCCAAGATTAAGACAGATGTGTCCTTTTGGAAGCCAAGAGTGTTTGGAAAGCCTTTGAAGGTATGATGTTTAGTGCTCTAGCTTGTAATCCTTGGCCAGTGGACAATTGGAATAAAGACTTGTTCATATTTCTTATTCCTAGTTATTGTGGTGGTCATTTGTATTTCACCATCATTATTAGTATTAATTATTATTATTAAAGTAGACATGTATATACCAGTAGGTTTTTGAAGCTATGACTAAGTATAGATAGGTGTAATAAATCCAGCCAGGTTAGAATCAGACATCAGACCTTTACTTATTGCCCAGTTTGCAGTGTATGCTGGAGCCCTGGAGTTTTCCTTTAGCCAAATCCAGTCATTTAACTAGCTAGAGAACCTATTATCATTATTATAGGACACCAGTCACATTATTCCAGAGTTAGGGTTTTGCCCATGCTTGTTTGGCACTGAATCACTGATTACAGTGGGTAACAAAATTTGAAAATTTTTCTGTTTATTGTGATTTTTCTATCATTTCTTAATGATTTTGGGGTGGTGATTCCAAAAATGATATTGGTTTTGCTCTATCATCAAACATTTCAAAAATATAGGTTATCACACTTTTCATATGGCAAAGTATATAAAGAAGGCTAACATAAATATTTTCTGAAAATAAAAACACTATTGGAAATTAATGTTTATTGAACCAAAATTGTTTGACAAACCCAAAATGGTGCAAAGGATATAATATATATCATGAGGAGAACTGATAAGAGAATAACAAGCCTCATTATGCAGTGTGCGTTCCTTAAAAATGCACTGAAGCACGCAACTTCTGCGTATGAACATTCTTATTCTTTCTGATCAGTGACCATATGTAGTCTCCCATCATGGAAGCATCCCAATGGCCCTGGTACCTTTTCTCTATCATTTGAATATCTTGATGGAATCTTTTGCCATGTTCTTCACTCACATTGCCCAGGTTATCACAAAAAAAGTCTAGATGTGAATGTAGATAGTGTAATTTTAAAGACATATGGCACCCCATTTTGCCATAGCACTTAATCAAGTTTGACACTAACTCCTTATAGTTTGGTGCTTTATGGTTGCCTAAAAACCCACGAACCACATCATGGAAAGCACACCAAGCCTCTTTTTCGATTGGAGTCATCTTGGCTTCAAGGTTCTTTGAATTCAACAGCGCCTTGACTTTGGCCTCAGAGTTTAGGGAACATGACCCGAATCTGTTGGAAAACTTCCCCTCCAAAATCTAATGCAGTTACAAACTGCTTAATTAGACCCAACTTAATATGGAGAGGTGGTAGCAGAACTATGTTAGGCTTCACAAGAGGTTCTCTGAGTACATTGTACTTTCCTGGTTGTAGTCCTTCACGTGGAGGCCACTGAACTGTTTTATAGTGCTCAGTTGAAGCCCTGCTATCCCACAGGCAAAGAAAACATGAATATTTAGTAAACCCTCCTTGTAAACCTAACAGGAAACCAATCATTTTGAAATTGCCACACACATCCCAGTTATATTATTCATACCTGATTTGAGTGAGCAGTTGTTTGACATTTTCATAGTCCTCTTTCATTTGAACAGAATGTGCAACTGGTATAGATGGATATTTGTTCCCATTGTGGAGTAGAACAGCTTTTAAACTCCGAGTTGAACTGTCAATAAACAGGCGCCACTCTGAGGGTATATGTGTTAACCCAATAGCTGTGAATAGACCATTAACCTCGCTGCAATAACAGAGAGAGCCATTGACATCGTAGAACCTTGCAAACTTTTCATGCTGCTTTCAGTATACAGTGCTCTTGCAGCCTTCTCTAAGCAAATTCCACTCTTTGAGTCTGGAGGTCAGAAGCTCAGACCCAAATCTCTAATTAAGTCGTCCAATTCCCTCTGATTTGGAAAGTGAGGGTTTGTACTGAAAGTTACTGTATATTCTTCATCATGACTGTCCTCACCAGCCGACATCTCAGATGAGCTAGCTGCCTCCTCATTTTTGACCTGCCTCCTCATTTTTGACCTGCCTCCTCATTTTTGACCTGCCTCCTCATTTTTGACCTGCCTCCTCATTTTTGACCTGCCTCCTCATTTTTGACCTGCCTCCTCATTTTTGACCTGCCTCCTCATTTTTGACCTGCCTCCTCATTTTTGACCTGCCTCCTCATTTTTGACCTGCCTCCTCATTTTTGACCTGCCTCCTCATTTTTGACCTGCCTCCTCATTTTTGACCTGCCTCCTCATTTTTGACCTGCCAAGAAACAAAATATAGGCATGGCTATATACTGTATGTAGAAGAGCATCAGCACTAAGAAAAATTGACACAATGACCCACAGTCTGTAAATACAGAAGGTAAAGTAATGGATAGATACCTGTTCTGGTGGACGTGGTATTGGAAGACCTTCGCCACGTGGTACAGGAGCTATGGACGATGCTATGCTTGCATACTGAAGAGTCTGCCTTCCTTTAACTTTCCTGTACTTAGAAACATCTACCATGCAGTAGTAGCAATCGTCGTGGTGGCTCTTTGGTTCTCTCCATATTCTGTGTACCGCAAAGGGCATTGCCTTGCATACTCCCCGCAGCCACCCTTCAAGTGTGGAGTGGCAGCTTCCACAGATCACATGGGGTGCTCAGGTGCTTATCTTGGTCACCCATAGGCATACCAAAATAGAGCCGATACACAATCCAGAACTTGGTGCCTTTCACAATCTTGTGCAATACTTGCTTGGGGCCTATGTAATACCCACAAATGTAGCAGAATATATCTAGCGAGTGTTTACAAGCTCTAGTTGCCATTCTCTTTACCAAACTGTACTACATTAATCATAACCTGCAGATATAGAGAAGTTATTAAATCTGCAACAGATTAAAAATTCCAGAAAAAAGATGTATTCACAACACTGAAATAATGTTCACAATAAAAAAGGATTGATAACACTCAAATCGTCAGCACAGAAACACAGTACCTCAGTGCTGGTAACCATCAGACAAACAACCTGCTTTCTTTGTGTGCTCACACTTACTGACTTCTCAGACTCTGCACTCTTCTTTATATAGCATAGTGGAAGTTTTGGGCAATTTCTAGAGCAAGAAACTGTCAATGAACATCCGGATTGTTCTCAACAATTCCTGATTATTCTGATATTGCTGCGCCCATAATAACATTATACGGTACTGGTAAAACATGAAAAATGGATTATCTCTGAAACCATTGATGATACAGACAAACCAAGGCCAGATTTGGACTCAGCGCCCACAAATGCATATAAAAACATAAAAAAATTCTATAAACAGAATCAGTGTTATAGGTTGATTAACTTGTGTGAGATAGGTTTGCCAAAATTGTCAATGTTTGTAGTTATTATTTTTGTTGGTTATTTATTATTTGTGTGTTTTGATTTCATGAGTAAATTATGTTTTCCAGTGATCAATTATAAAGTCATGATTTCAGTTAATGTTTGCTGATTGTCTGTTATGTTATTATTGTGATTAATGGTGCCTGGTGCATGTAACTAATAATCTTGTGTTGTCTAGGCAACCAGTTGGGACTCAACTCACATGGTACAGATTCATCAGGCTTGGATTATGGATCCAATCCAGTGGGAGCTACGCAATCCATTGAGGTTGTGTCAATCACTGTTGGCCACGGATCTGCCCTGGAATCAGGCCTGTGACCCTAACACTGCTAACTAGCTCACTGCCTTGTATAAAGAAAAAAAACTCGGGTCATGGGGGGTGTCAAGTTTGGAGGCTAGCTGGGCTGGGATGGGGGTTCACATTCTGTGCAAGTCATTTCCAGTACCAGTACTTGTCTCCCACTTGCTTTCTATCATTTCTGCCAAATTTCACTCAGTGTTTGTTTTCCAAAGGTTTTATTAATTGTGATTCATTGCCAGTATTTTTATGTTTATACTTTTATACTGAATAATTGTTTATTTGAGATATAATAAAGAGAAAAAAAACAATAGTTTACTTCTATTAGGTTTACCTTTTGAATTCTAGCCTTTTCTTGGACTCTGAGTGGTTGGTTCTCCCACTCATTGGAGAGTTGATTTAGTCACCCGAACTTGGGGAGTCTTTTACAGTTAATGTGTGAGTTGGACCTGAATAATCTCCTGGAAGTAAATCACTGACAAGAGAGGCATTCCTGGATACCTGAGGAGACTATCTCTTTGCCCAGTCTCTTGATTATCATGAACCCAGAAATGTGAAAAGGTGCTGGGTTGTTTGATGACACAGATACTTGGGGACTATGGCCTACGCAGCCACTGCAGCAACATGTTTAAGCAGTACATATTTACTAAATTGAGGACATGGCAAATTTAACAAACTGAATATTTAAGTTGGAATCTTGATTTCAGAAATATTTTTATTTCGGGTCCCTTATTAAACGACAGAAGGATGTAAAGTATCTGTAATTCTCAAATGTTTCAGATGATAATTTTTCATGATATATGTATGTGTAATGCTGAAATATATTCATGTTACTGATATTTTTATTTTGTTTTCATGTAAATTATGGTAATTTAAAAAAAAAAATTAAATTGAAGGAAGCTGAGACAACCAAACTGTGACTGTAGTTTGCCTAAATGTATGTGAACATATGGTAAAAATATGAAAGTAATGGCTAACTGTCCTGATGGGGTAATAATGGCATGAATATAGGCTTCTTTTTGCAAAAATAAAATTTTCCAATTTTTTTATTTGTTTCCAATTCTACATATAATAGAGCTTTTGAAAGCATTTCTGACTACAGATACATTATGACAAACTGTAAAATTAATTTTAGCTCTGAAATATGGATAGTTTTTTATCAGTACCAGTAAAAAGGGGCTAACTGGTAGTGAATTTTTAAGCTTTCTTTGATTTTTGAAGCCTTGTAGATGGCAAACTATAAGAGGTTTGATTTGATATCAAATATGGATTCTATGACTACTGTTTACCCTATATACCTGGTACCAAATATCAGCCTTGCGAAGGGATAATAAAAAAAGATATGGTTGCCTAAATTTGGATATTCGTGCAATTTTGTCAATGATGCCAAAAAATAAGGAAAAAAAAAGCATACTTTCAAATTGCTGTATCTCAAAAACTATAAGTAATATTGACCTAAAATTTGGGATTTGTGCATAAGTTTGATAGAATTAAAAGTGATAATTTTTTTCAGAATTTTCTGAGAGGGTGACCTGGGAAGTTGTTCAAAATTTGGGTGATTTCATATCGAATGACCCATTTGCTATTTTCTTTTATGGTGCTGGTGCCAATAGCTTTGTGTTCATTTTCAATATTCTCCCTTATGGTCAACTCCTTTATTTTAAGTTCTAACAACAGTATCTGTTTCTGGATGTTACTAAATCTTGTATCACTGAATTGCTTTGTCAGTTGTTTAGATAGCTTTATTTTCTTTCTCATAAGTGTCTTTCTATATCTGTTCTTTGGTCAGGTGCTTCTTTGCAATATCATTTTTCTGTGGTGTGTGCTTGTATAATGCTGATGATAGCAGGTATTGTATTCTACTCCAGTATTCTTCTGGTTCTAGATTTTCTAATTCTTTTCCCTAATTTATTTTTCCCTACCAAGGCAAAAGGTGTGGAGATGTTTAAGGGAAAAATTAGTGCTGGAGAAGTATGTGAGGTTGGTGCAGGATATGTACGAGAGATCATGTACTCAAATACGATGTGTGCAGGATTGGTGGAAGGTTTTGAAGTAAAAGTTGGTGTCCATCAGGGATTGGCTCTGAGCCCATACATCTTCAACATTGTTATGGATGTAATGATGGAGGAGGTGAGGAAGCAGGCACCATGGTGTATGCTCTTTGCTGACAATGTGGTTTTGTGAGCAGAGGAGAGATGGAGAGGAAGCTTGGAAAGTTGGAGGGCAGCACTGGAAAACTGAGGCTTGAAGATTAGTATGGTGAAGAGAGAGTATCAGTACATGAAGTACAATGTAGGACAGGGCCAGAGAGATGAGGTGCGACTCCAAGATGAGGTGGTGAAGGTGGGAAGTTTTAAATATTTGGGATTGTGGGTGGAGGATGGTGGAGAGCTGGTAAGGGAAGTGAATAATAGAGTACAATCAGGATGGAATAATTTGAGGAAGGTGTCTGGGGTACTGTGTGATAAAAGCATATCAATGAAATTGAAAGGGAAGGTATTCAAGGCAGTAGTGAGGCCTGCAATGTTGTATGGTGTGGAAACGTGGCCTATCAGGAAGAATCTGGGGAAAAGGATGGATGTAGCAGAAATGAGGATGTTGATATGGATGTGTGGGGTTACGAGGAGATAAAGTTAGAAGTCAGTTTATTCATGGAATGATGAAAGTAAGAGGTGTCAAAGAAAGCTCAAGAGAGAAGGCTTAGATGGCTTGGACATGTCATGTGGAGAGAGGAGGAATATGTTGGGCAATGAGTTGTGGAGATGGAACCAGCTGGAAGAAGGGGAGGCTGAGGATGAGATGGAGTGTGTGTGGAGGGTGATATGAGGGAGCAAAATCTGGCAGTGGATGTGGCATTGGACAGAAATGAGTGGTGAAGGTGGCTTAGGAACAGTGACCCCACTTAGGCATGGGAAAATGCTGCTGACAAAGATGATGACATCAGGACACCACCATTTAGATGGTCTTCCGTGTTGTATCTATGGGTGGTATACCTTTTGATTGCAATTTCACTACTCATGGTCATGGGGTTCAGGTGTGTTTCTCTGAGGGCTATAACTGTGCTAGTGGTGTTTTCCACTTGGCTCTTTAGGTAAGGTACTTTGGTATGGTTTGAGTTTGGGTACTTACCAGTAGAAATATGCAAGACTAAAGATGCACCTATTGGTGCTTTATTGCTTGCCTTTGGTCACTTGTCTCTGTATCCTATTCTACATTTTGATTTCTTATCATAGTGTCATATCTTTTCTTAAATTGATTAACAGACAGATAATAGTATCAGAATTAACAATGTGGTCTGGTAATTGATTCTAGTCATCCACCATTCTCAGAGAGTGCTTCCTTATGTTCTTGTTACTTTGCTTCTTATAAAGTTTTTTACATTTCCTCAAAGATTATTCCTGTTTTCTTCAAAATTTTTGTATTATAAATTCATTCTATTCCTTTAATGTTCTTGAAGGTTTCTAGATCTCCTTTTCCTTCTGTTTTCCAACATTGGTATATACAGTCTTCTAAGTAGTTCTTCATAATTCAACTCTCTTAGTTCTGGGATTAGTTTAGTGGCATGTCGTTACACTCTTTCAAGCTTATCAATATCTTTTCTTAAGTAAGGAGACCAAACCTGAATGGCAAATTCCAAATGAGGTCTTATATACATTTACATACATTTTTACAAAATACTCAGTGTTTCAGGGCATAGGTCAGTGGTGCACAAACTTTTTTGATGTGAGGGCCAAGCGAAGAAAATAACTAAATGTATTAGCCTACTTACTTTCCATCTAAGTCATAAATTGGGTCACTTTTATATTCTAACTTTTTCATTGAATTGAAAAGACCTGTGGGGCCACTGAAAAGACCCATGGGGGACACATTTGGCCTGCGGGCCAGGGTTTGTGCATCACTGGCATAGGTAGTCAAATGAATTCTTAAGTATTCACATATTCCAAGCATTTTATTTGCTTTTCTAAGTACTTCAGTAATATGATTAGATACTATTAAATTTTTTGACACTATTACGCCCATGTCTCTCTCTTTATCTACTGATATTATTTCATCCTCATTCATAGTGTATGTTGTTATTGAGTTATTGTGTCCACAGTGCATAACTTTGCATTTGTCAATATTAAATTCCATCATCCATGTTTCTGACCATCTAATCACATTTTGTATATCTTCTGTAATGTTGGTGCTCTATCAACTTGGTTGTAAATTTTTGTATCATCTGCAAATACCTTGCATTCCAATTTTATTACTTCAGGTAAATCATTTATATATATTAAAAGCAAAATTGGTCATAAACAGGGTTGGTTGATTTAAATCAACTTGATTGAAATCAACTTGATTGAAATCACTGATTTAAATCAAATGATTTTTTTTTAGTCATTGATTTAAATCAGTATATGAATAAAAATAAAAAAATGATAAATGCGAAAAACTTTTAAATAATCACTACAATATATAATGGTAAAGAACTTTGCTGTTTATTTTTCAATAAAACAAGGTTATAGAATTTACTTATAGCTCTATTGATTATAGTGACAAATTAAGATGTGTTAACCTTTTTTTAAACATTAATTAAAATCATAATAGCCACTGGCCTAAAGTGAATAAACATTTGTAGAACATATTTATTATTTTTCTAAAGCATTAATAATTAATTTAAATTTTTATTCCACTGATTTGATATAAAATAAATATTTCATTTGTAATAAACATTTAAGGTCATCTGGTCATGATAGTTTAATTTGCTGACCCAAAGCAAAGAATTATGGAGTTAAAACTTAAATATATATATTTCTAAAGTGTGGTGGAGCACTGACAGCTGTGCAAGTTTCAATAGGATAGCACAATGGAGCGTCTGATAAACATGTCACAACATGGTATACTATCTTTTTAGAATACACTTGAGCAGTGTTGGGCACAGTTTTCAGTGTTGAGGGTGACTTTCAATCTAGAAATTTACTGATGGGCTAATAATAATATGTTTTTATATATAGCTATATAATTTAGAAATATTTTATAAAAGGGCATCAGTTGAGGTAAAGCAAAAATATGAAGAAGAAGATAGTTTTATTGCTTGAATTCCAAATTAACAATTATATATTTATTCATTTTGACAAATTCAAACATCTAGGTTGCATCTGATCAGCCAGTAATTTATAATTTGGCATGAAAGTTGTCACAGCTGAGAGATGTACACAGTTATCAAGGTGTTCATTGGTGAGCATACTTCTGTTTTTTGATTGTGTTTCATGCTTGAAAATGTTGATTCACACACATATGTTTATGCAAAATATGCATTCAGCATTAATACAATTTTCTTGATATTTGGAAGGAATGATTTTGAATTACATAAAGTGAAGTCAGGTCTGTAATATTAATCAGAAATGGCCTCTAGGGTGACTCCAAACCTTCCTGAGGGTGACTAATAGCCTGCGGATGACAGAATGCCCATCCCTGCACTAGAGTACCTATATATATGTATAAATAAATATGCCAAAAATATGCTCCCAAATGGGAATAAAGAGAGAAAAATCAATTAAATGAAGAAACACACACAAGGAATGATATACAGTAAGTTCTCAAGCCTAACTTGCAATTTTACAGAACTTCATATTTCTTATCCAACCTCAAAGATGACTTAGCTGTTTAAATAGCTAATACAATAGTTTGCTTCAATTACATCATGTTATTAGTGCTACAGGAATAGGAACTTATAAGAATGAAAAGGATCCTTTTTGACTTGTTTCAGTGTATCTTGAACATGGAGAAAAAATCAAATAAATCCGATATTTTTTTTTTTTTTTTTTTTTTTTTAAAAAAAATAAATAAATAAAAAAAATATCACCAACCCTGGACTCATAAAACAGTTCCCTGAGGTACACCACTTAGAACAGTTTTCCCATGTAGATTTTGTGCTATTTACTGAAACACTTTTCTGCAAGTTAAAAAGTTTCTACCCATCTAAGTATATTCCCACCTACACCAATCTTAAGTTTGTATAAAAAGTCATTGGTGTGGTACTTTGTTGAAAGCTTTCTTGAAATCAAAGTATAAGGTAACATATTCTACTCTATTTTTTATTTCATTCACAACAAAAATTAAATGATTTATAATGACAAATTAATCATCACTATAATTACCTTCTTTTTCTATAACCTCCTCCCACCTGTAGAAGAGTTTTTTTATGCTTTGTTCGAAGAAATCCCTTGGTTTCGAGTTAAAAAAAAAAGGGATCACTTCATTTTCAATAGCTTCCCTGGATTGCAACTTTTGTCCATCTAGGTGGTGTTGCAGACTTCTGAATAAATGGTAGTCTGAATGTGTGATGTCTGCAGAATAAGGTGGATGAGGCATTTTTTTCCAACCAAATGCCTCCAATTGGGTGGTGATTTGAGCAGTGTGAGGGTGCGGGTTATCCTGGTGGAATAGAACACCTCTACAATTAATTAATGCAGGATGTTTTTCTTGTAATGCCACCTTCAATTGTTGGCAGTAGACTTCAGCTATGATTATTTGGTTATCTGGCAGAAGCTCAAAATGAATAATTCCTTGCATATCCCACCAAATGCATAGCCAAATTTTCTTTGGATGGGGGTCCATTCCTTGGCTGAGGTTCAGGCTTTGTTTCACGGCTAAGCCACTGATGTCAACGCTTAATATTTTTATAGAGGACCCATTTTTCATCCCCAGTGACGATCTGATTAAAAAATGGTGCCTGCAGTTGCTGAGAATGCAGTGATGTGCAAATATTGATTCAATGTTGAAGATTTGCTTGTGACAAATCATGCGGGAACCCATTTTCCAACCTTCACTACTTTTCCTAACAGTTTCAAATGATGATGAATGGTCATATGGCTAACACCAAGTTGCAGGCCAAGTTCTCTTAGTTACCATTGGGTTTTCCTCCACTGTTGCTTTCAGCAACTCTTCATCCAACTCATTTGGTCATCCTCTTCATTGATAATCTTTCAGACTGAAATCTCCATTTCTGAACTTCTCAAACCATCTCCTACGCATCCATTTGCTTACATCATTATTTCCATAAACTCTCTGAATGTTTCTTGCGGATTCACTAGCATTAGATCCTTTATGGAACTCATAGAGCATCACATGTCAAGTATGCTCTTTCATGGGCTCCATGTTTTTTTAATTACTGTAATATTGTCAGGGTGGCATTGTAACTGTATGAAAAACACCAGAGAAAATATTCATTAGCCTAATCCTACACTCGCCTAAGTCATTCTGTATTGTGGAAACCTGTGTGAACCTGTCACTGCATGTATTTTGCAACATTTTTAAAACTATTTCACATTATCTTGGTTATTCTATTATCTATTGTCTGTTTTCTAATCAAGCAGAATTTATGTTACAACCTGATATATTATATCAAATGGCTCATTGGAATCATCCATCAAAATTTAATCTTCCAATGATTCTAACAGGTTGGTAAGATAAGACCTACTAGATATAAATCCATGTTGAGATAATACAAGTAAATCTTTTTTTAATATATGCTCAATTATTTTTTCTTTTAGTTTTTCCAGTATCTTAACTACATGCAATATCATTGAGATTGGTCTATAATTACATGAGGGTCAATTCCATATGAAATCACCCAAATTTTGAACAACTTCCCAGGTCACCCTCTCAGAAAATTCTGAAAAAAAAATTATCATTTGTAATTTTATCCAACTTATGCACAAATCCCAAATTTTAGGTCAATATTACTAAAAATAATTTTTGAGATACAGCAATTTGAAATTATGCTTTTTTTTCCTTATTTTTTGGCATTGTTGGCAAAATCACACGTTGGCAAAATCACATGAATGTCCAACTTTAGGCAACCATATCTTTTTTGTTTATCCCTTCACAAGACTGATATGTGGTATATATGGTAAACAGTAGTCATAGACTCCATATTTGATGTCAAATCAAACCTATCTCTTATAGTTTGCCATCTACAAGGCTTCAAAAATCAAAAAGCTTAAAAATTCACTAATGGTTACCTTCTTTTCACTGGGACTGATAAAATACTATCCATACTTGAGAGCTGAAATTAATTTTACAGTTTGTCATTATGTATTTGTAGTCAGAAATGCTTTCAAAAGCTCTCTATTATCTACAGAATTGGAAACAATAAATAATAATAAAAAATTGGAAAACTTTATTTTTGCAAAAAGAAGCCTATATTCATGCCATTATTACCCCATCAGGACAGTCAGCCATCACTTTCATATTTTTACCATATGTTCATATACATTTAGGCAAACTACAGTCACAGTTTGGTATTGGTGGTCAGCTTCCTTCAATTTAATTTTTTTTTTTAAATTACCATAATTTACACAAAAATGCAAAGTAAAAATATCAGAGTAACATGAATATATTTCAGCATTACACATACATATATCATGAAAAATAATCATCTGAAACATTCGAGAATTACAGATACAACTTCATATTCTCCTGTCATTTAATCAGGGACCTGAAACTGAAAAATATTTCTGAAATCAAGATTCCAACTTAAATATTCAATTTGTTAAATTCACCATGTCCTCAATTTAGTAAATATGTACTGCTTAAACGTGTGTTAAAAGTGAAGTTCCTACAAATGAATGAATTGATTACTCAACATTCATCTCATACTTAAAGCACTCTAAAGAAATGTAAGAAATAGTGTTTGAATTTTGTTAAGGTCACTTGGGTTTAGGGTATAATGATGAGCACCTCTTCCCTGGACAGTTGGTGAACTTACTACACAGATAACATGTTGGAATGGCACCCAGCATTCATCTGTTCTTGATATTGCTGGCCAAGACAAAACACTTGTGTGATCTTTTCATGAAAGTGACTAAAACATCAGAATGTTCATCAGAATGATCTTTTATATTACCCACATACCAGTTTCCATCATAAACACATGCTACATATTTGCCAGGCTGGCAAGTTTGCCATTTGCCAACATTTTAATCTGAGATCTGCATCATCATCACTAGTGCCTATGGTCACAGTGGTGTAAGAACTTTGTCCTTGTCACTCTCAAATTTTAGAGGAGAACAGTTCAGGACACTAGCACTTGTGTTCAGTTCCTGACAAAGAACTACTACTGGCTGAAAATCTTCAACTGATCCACAAGACCTAGTGGTACCTGCTCCATCATCCAGTAGAGGCTGTAAGCATTGCTCTTCATATTGTGTGGGGCACTTGCTGCACTCTGGGCACAGATTTTGTCCTGGTTTTATATTCATCATCCTGGCAGTGTTAGTCTACAGTGTGTAGGGATTCTGATAATCATAAAATACAATTCTAAATCAAGTTTTTCTCAAAACTCACTTGCCATAAGACACAAAACTACAAATGTTATAAATGAATATAAACTTACTGGTATTAGATAGGAATGTTAGAACAATGTAAATATAACATTCAATAATGATGTAATACAGGGCCTATAGGAAACTTACTTGCGATTTTCTTTGTGAACTTTTCTTGGGTCTGCACAATAGTGTTCAAGATTTTCGTAATGAAACAAAAACATTTTCTCATGATGAAAACACAGTATCACTGTTTGCCAACAATATATCACATCTCCATGACAGTAGTGCTTTATCCTCACTGGTTAACTGATCCAACATGAGTATACCAAATTTTTCTCAGTAAGTCCTTTTATGACATACATCATGTAATTTCTGTCCAACAGAGCAGCTTTGTGTAGCTTCCAACTCCATTTCTGTAAGTATGAGAATTCATGAGATTGGGACAGCTTATATATAATAGCAGGGATTGCACAAGGTATGTACAAGTTCAGACAAGATTAGGTCATCATATTCCCTGTATGTAATATTGTGCAATACTAATATTTCTTGAACAAACTCAAACAAGTTTACTGTTTGTTAAACAATGATCATGCTAACCCACTGTGTGCCATAGATGGGGGAAAGGGGGGGGTTAATGGGGCTCTCACCAAGCCATATATATGAGAAATTTGAGGACACCCTCATGGCAACAGCTCACAGAGTGCTGGACCAAGAAGTTCCATCCATTTTTCAGGATATCAGTTTGAAATTCTGGCTCAGATCTGATCAAAAGTCATTTGACACCCCCAAGGCTTGCTGCGGTGAGGGTCATATGACACCCTCTGGCTGATACATGAATATAGGCTTCTTTTTGCAAAAATGAAATTTTTTTTTTTTTTTTTTTAAGTTATTGTTTCCAATTCTATAGATAATAGAGCGCTTTTGAAAGCATTTCTAACTACAAATACACTATAACAAACTAAAATTAATTTCAGCTCTTAAGTATAAATAGTTTTTATCAGTACCAGTGAAAAGAAGGTAACCATTAGTGAATTTTTAAGCTTTTTTTGATTTTTGAAGCCTTGTATGTGGCAAACTATAAGAGAGGTTTCATTTGACATCAAATACAGTAATACCTTGCATAGTACAGTTTTGAACAGTACGGGTTTTGCTATAATACAGTTTATAAATTTCGCATTTCGCTGACCTTGATGATGAAACTCTTGTGGAAATGGATCAGCAACATTTATATGAAGAAAAAGAGGAAAATCAAGAAAAAAAATGTTGTGCCCACGAAAGAATTCACATTGGATGAGCTATCAACGTTAATTGCAAAAGTAGAAGATGCTTGTGACTTCATAATGAACGCGGATCCAAACATTGAACGAGGCATTAAAGTTAGGCAGGCGTTACGAAATGATATTTGATGCTATAAAGATATGTATGCTGATAAAAAGAAGAAAAAAACTGTGCAAACTACGTTGTTCAAATATTTTTCAAAATAAAAATTATCTTTGTCTTTACTGTATGTACGGTACATTGTTTATTTACTAATAAAAATCTTTAGTACATACTGTACTACTATTTTTTAATTTATTTTTATCCTTTTTAATTTCTTTATGTGCAAGTGTGTGCAAGAGTTCCATGTGCATTGATTTGCAGTAAGCAAATGGCTAAATATTTTTGCGAACAGACTCATATAATCATATGATTGGAACACATTACATTAAAACACATTATAATAATACCTTCATCAGTACGGTATTGCATAGTACGGTATTTTTTCAGCATGCATTAACCGTACTATGCAAGGTATTACTGTATGGATTCTATGACTACTGTTTGCCATATATACCACATATCAGCCTTGTGAAGGGATAAACAAAAAAGATATGGCTGCCTAAAGTTGGACATTCATGTGATTTTGCCAATGATACCAAAAAATAAGGAAAAATAGCACAATTTCAAATTGATGTATCTCAAAAATTATAAGTAATATTGACCTAAAATTTGGGATTTGTGCATAAGTTTGATACAATTACAAATGATAATTTTTTCAGAATTTTCTGAGGGTGACCTGGGAACCTCTAGGTGACTTCATATGGAATGACCTGTTGTGATTCTTTTTTCTCTTTATGGATGGCAGCATTTATAGCATTTTTTCCAATCATCATGAATAATTCCACTTTCAACTGACATATTAAAGAGTATTGCCAAGGGTACAGCCAGTTCCTTCTCAGCTTCATGTAAGATTTTTCGGTGTATGTTGTCTGGGCCAATGGCTTCGTATACATTAGTTTTGTTGAGGATTTCCCTGATTGAAATTTCATTGACATGAAGATCATTCATCATGGAGATATTATTTTGTTGGTCTCCATCCTCCTCAAAAGGATCAGCCATTGTCTCACTGTAGAGTAGTTATGAAGCTTGGTTTAGTATTTAAACATTATTATGTTCTTCTGTGAATACTGACACAAAATAATTGTTGAGCACCTCTGCTGCATCTTTATCTGTAAGAGTTTGAGTTCCATCTAGAGCTCTTAATCTATATATAGGTGTTCTAACTGTTCTTACATTATTTTTCCTATTAGCATATTTATAGAAAGCTCTGGTGTTTATTTTCATATCTCATAATAACTTTTTTTCATAATGACATTTCTCCCTTCTAATTATCCTTTTTTTGTCTCTAGTTTGTATATTTCCTATATCTAATCCTAGTTTGTCTGTCTAAAAACTGTTTCCAAGCACATCTTTTTTCCTTGATGTCTTGTCTGGCTTTTCTATTGAGCCAAAGCAATTTTGATTTGTTATCATGGAATATCATTTTGGGTACATATTTATCTAAACAGTATTCATATATACTCTTAAACTTATCCCAAGCTTCAGTAATATCTTGATTTTGGAATAGAGCATCCCACTCTCTTAGTGATTTCTGATTTTATTATAATCACCTTTGAAGTAATTGTATTTTTCTAGCTGATTAGCATTTGATTGTTTATATTCAACTGGATAATCAGATACAACCACTCCATGGTCACTAAGCCCAAGAGGATTTTCAACAACTAAATTTTCCATTGTATATATGTTTTTAGTCATAACCAGATCTAGTGTACTTGGTTGATCCATTCCTCTAACTGTAGTTATATTCACTACATGTTGTTCCAGTAAATTTTCATCCAATGTTTCAAGGAAAAGTTTGGAGTATCTTCTAGTTGCTGTGTGATTGGTCCAATTTATATCTGGCATATTGAAATCTCCAACTATAATAATGTGCTCTTTTTCTATTCTGTTTACATGATTTAGAATATTTAGTATCCTTTCATTATTTGCATCACTGGTTTGTGGTCTTTTATACATCAAGCCAAATAAAATCTTAGCACTTTCAGTACTAACCCAATACCATAAACTTCCATCAAAATGATTATTATTTAATTCATTACATGGTTGTATGTTTCAAAGGTTACCCTATTGAAATAAATAATTAGGTAGGCCATGTTTTCTTTCAACACTGTCCTTCCTCACCATATTGTATCCATTTATAGTCAATAGACTATCAGGTATATTATTTGTACACCATGTTTCACATATTGATACTATATCAGGTTTGCAATCTGCAACTCTGGCTTCCAGTTCATTTAATTTGTTTATGCTTTCAGCATTGAGCCAACATTTTAAATTGCTTGCTTCTACATAGCTTAATTTACTTTGACAGGTGTCTCCATATTTACTTTATCTATTTTTTTTGTACTAAGCTTGGATTCTTGCTCCTGCAGGCTGAAATTTCCTGACCTTAACCACTTTAAAATTTAATCACTACGTCATCTTCACCTCATTGTTTTCTTGTCTTAAGCCCTTCAAAAGCTAGTTTCTGCATGGTTTTCTGATTAAATGTTAAGTCCAGGGCAATAAATATCTTGTTCTTCTATTCATTTTTACCTGAGGCATGTTTTTTTTTTTTGCCTCTCCCAACAGTTTTTTCTTCTCAGAACTTCAATTTGACCCTCAATGGTCTAGGTTTCTGGTCCTGATCAGTATTCCTCTTTCCCAATCTTATTACCTCTTCTGTCATCTATGTTTATTTTTAAATCATCACTTATACCTTTATGTAGTGTACTGACCTTATTTAGATCATAATTAATTCTATCCCTTGGTACATCAACATTATCACCTGCCTCCTGTATTCCAAATATTACTGTTATTTTTCTGTTTCTTCTATACTTTCTTCATATATACTCTTCAACTTTTTCATCAATCTTCTCCATTTTGGCCTCAATTGTTTCAACCCTTTTTTCTAATTCTTTCATTTTTGCAAGTGCAGACATCACTGGTATCACAGTTTTTATAAAACCACCTAACCATCTACTTAACGCTGACTGGTTGAATGCGTACCATTTCAAATACACGCATTTAGACTTAACCCTACAAAAACGTTGGTGTTAAAGAGTTAACAGCATGGATGGCCTTGTACTTACTTGCACTAATGTTTGTACTTCCACAGTGAAACCAGTTTCACATGCCTCACACCACAGGGCATTATCTTTATCATTAATCTTATGATGGCATTACCACAGTTTTCTTTAGGATCATTTATAAATTCTACTTCATCTGAATTTGGGTCCACACTGCTCTGGTCATTTACCTTTCTGATCTTGATCCAAGTACCACTCGTACCGTACCTGTTTGTTTGTGACAATTCCTGGCACAAGTTATTCTTCATATATCTCGAAAGATTTCCACAATTTTTACACTTTGGCATCTTAGATAAAGAGACAAGACCTTTAGGCTTGTATAATAATTGACTAATTATGGGCAACTGTGTGTCTTATTTTCTACTGGGATGATGGAGCAGCTGGAAACACGTCCTTTCACATTTGCAAATTTTTTGTTAAAAATATATTAATAATTTAGTAAAGACCCTGGATGTTTAGGTAAATTATTGATACATTTGTGGAGTCATTTGTTTCATCTTCCACATGTAAGGCATTTGTGGGCAGGGTTGGCAAAAACCCAACTGGTTTTTTGCTAAGTAGTTGGGTTTTTGCCAACCCTGTTTGTGGGGTTCCTGTTGGGGGTCTCATTTGCTTTTGTATAAGGAGCGTGAGTGAACCTGAATGCCTTTTATTTGTTTCATGAGGTGATAAAAACCCCAATGGAGTTTCATAGTTGCTTGCTGTATTATCATCACCACCAGTAGGCTTACCTGGACCTGCTACATCTGCATAAGATCTGGGTGGGGAAACTGTTTAATCTTGGGTTTTCTTGCATCCCTTGGGCCAGATGGGGCTGGTGGATAGCAGGCCCACTATCTTGATATTCTCTCCAGTGATTTTGGTGTGACTGCATTCAGATTGTTCCCTTCAGGTGGGCCAAATTGCAGTTTTCTGTAGAACAACTTCTTTCCCACTTTGAACTCTGCATAGTAGTAGGTATAGGTAAATAGTAGCTCATTGGTTAGTTTTAAGAAAAATTTGGAGGCTTTCATGAATGAGAGAGAGGTTGTAGATTATAAATAGTGTATATCCTCAGTTTAAGTTATGTACCTTGGCTACTTTGATAGCTCTGTAAATAGTTGTATGTTAAGAAAACTCTATGAAAACTTTAGTTATGAGATCAAGGAAACTGGTTGGAGGATGTTAGACAGGAAAAAGATCTTGGCATTGTAGGTAGTGATCTAAAATTTTTTAAGCAGTGCTTAGAGGCTAGAAATAAGTCATAAAATGCTAGGTATTATTAAGAGAATGTTAGTTGCAAGAGTAAGGAAGTTGCCTGTAAATTATATAGTTCTTATATTAGGCCTCACTTAGAATACTGCATTGAAGCTTGGTCCCCTCACCTTAGACATGATATTGATATGCTTGAAGGTGTGCAATGTTAGGGCAACCAAGCTTATCCCTAACCAAAGAAGATTGGAATACAGGGAAAGATTAAAGGAACTGGATGTGTGTAGTTATGAGATATCGTATGAGGGGAGATATGATATAGCTGTTCAAAATGTTTTCAGGTTTGGACAATTCAGATGCAAGTAACTTCTTATTAGAAGCTGATGGAATAACTGGAGGGCATAATAAGAAAATTAGAAAGTAGACTTGTAGACTAGATCTATGAAAATACTTTTTCAGTCATAGAGTAGTAGATTTTTGGAATGACTTGCCCATATGATGTGGTTAATAGTAGTTCCTTAGTTAGTTTTAAGAAAAATCTGGATGCTTCCATGAATGAGAGTGTTTGTAGATGTTAGGTACAGTTGGCTATTTTGGTAGCTCTGTAAGTAGTTTTATGTAGGCCCCAGTGGGCTTTGTTTTACAATTGAAATGTGATGTAATTAGTGTTGTGTGTACTCCAATTTTTATAACATCTGTGCATAGTATTCTGCACAGTACCCTACTGTATATAGTGTACTGTACATCATTCATACTGTAGCTACTGCATGTACAGAATTAGCATAAAAAATATGACATTGCAGAATGTTTCCATCCCTCTGAATTCCAATCTATATGTACTGGAAAACTGCTGACACTGTTATATGGAATAATACAAATGCAGCAAATTTGGTAGATGTTATGACATATAGTGTCTGAAGAGACAGAAGAAAAAACACTCAAACTAAGGTAAGGTAACTTTAATAATAGATGAAATCCAAGGACACACTGCACTTTCAAATGTGTGAAGTAAGCATGTATTGTTCATTCAACAGAACAAGCCATTATGTTACAATTAATATTGTACGGTACAGTATACTGTGCTCCAGTAACCTTTAAATTATGTGTAGTGAAACCAGTGTATAGTTTAATTTGAAAAAATCATGTTTATTTCTAGCTACAGCATTAATTTATTTATTTTTCCTATATTCACAGTCAAGTTCATGGATCCATATGAGATTAGGGTTTGCAGGTACAACAACTTTTATGTGCAGTTTAAAGGGTCACTGCTTCTGAATTTGCAGATGTAGCAGAATCTTAATGCATATTGAAACTAGAGTTGCTGACAAATATAGTGATATTTTTTATTTGAAAAATGAAGTATATTGTGGTGTAGTGGTCAGCATCACTAACTACAAATTCATCAGTCTTGGGATTGAGACCCAGTAATCAAGGTTAAGGATTTTTGAGATGCCTAAATGCTGTGCGTTAAAAGATTGCAGGTTGCACGCAGACAGGGGGAAAGAAGGACTGAGGAACATTGTTCCAGAGTTGACTGGTTGAGTAGATGAGAGATTGAAAATACCAATTAACTCTTGTGTTAGAGAGTTGGACAGAAAAAGAATGAGAAAGTGTCGAAAGTTTGGTGCTGCATGCTCTCTTTAAAGGAGGAGGCATGCAGATAGTGTTCAAAAGAGCAGTGTCCATTATAATAGTGATAGCAAAGAGAGAGAGATTGAAGACAGTCAGTAGAGAGAAAAAGCCATGAGAACCCTACTCCATGTAGGGTGGACAAGACCCCCATACAGAGAGAGCAACTGATTTGGGATGAAGAAACTGTGGAGGTGGTACAGCACACCTAATGTCTTAGAAACTGTTTTGGGAAAGAGAGTATATATGATCTTTCCAGGAAAGATCATGAGAAAAGGAAATGCCAAGAATGTTAAGAGGAGAGGAAGGATTGAGTTGTGTTGTTGAAGGTAAGGGATAGTCATGTGGAAGAGTGTTATGAGTAGAAAGATGGAGGAACTGAGTTTTTGAGGCATTCAAAGCCACAAAGTTTTCTGTGCCCCAATCAGAGATAGCAGAAAGATCAGAGGTCAGGTGTTCCATAACCATCCTATGTGAATCATAGTGGAATCATCAGCATAGGAGTGAATAGGACAGGAAGTGCAAATTAAAAGTTCATTAATAAATAAAAGGAAAAGAGTGGGTGACAAAACCGAACCTTGAGGAACACCATTGTTGATAACTTTAGGAGAACAGTGGCCATCTACAACCACAGCTGTAGACCAGCCAGAGAGGAGATGAAGGCACAGAGAGAAGGATAGAAACCAAAAGAGGGCAGTTTTGAAATTAAAGAGTATGCCGGACTATCAAAAGCTTTTGATATGTCTAGCACAATAGCAAAAGTTTCACTGAAATCCTGAAATGAGGATGACCAAGAGTCAGGGAAGATATGCGAGAAGATTGCCAGTTGAGTGTCCCTTGTGAAACCCATACTGATGATCAGAAAGAAGATTGTAAGAAGAGAGGTGTTTAAGATTCTTCCTATTAAGGATAGATCAAAAACTTTAGAAAGGCAAGAAATGAAAGCAATTGGATGATAGTTGGAGAGTTGAAAGTGATCTACAGAAGCTAAGGCTAACAAAGACCCTAAGATCCACTCTAAGGTTAGCCTGAGAGAAAGGAAAGAGTAGGGGGTTAAGAGAAGAGAATAAGGGGTTAATTAAGTAGCATGGGTTAACTCATGGGTTAACATTCATTCAGAAAAAGAGAGAGAGAGGCTCACCATCATCATCAGTCAGCCACTGCCGACAAGTCAGAAAAATAGTCAGAGAGAATAGGAAAGGGGTGAAAGATGAAAAGAAGTAAAATAAGAACGCTTACAAACCATGCAAACACAGTCTTAACTACAGACATGCAAGTAAGGAGAGGATAAGAAGGAAAAAAAAAAAAAGTAAAACAAAAAGTGGGTTAGTTTACGCTACGAGCTACATCTACAATCGTGTTAGTCTAATTTTTTTTTTTTGACAGGTTGAATGAAAGCAAACTTCCAGCATGAAGGAAAAGTATCAGATGAAAGACAAAGCTGAGAGAGTTTTTCTTGTCAGGGTGTCAGCACAGAAACACAGTTCTTAAGAACAACATGAAGAACACCATCAGGACTACACCCTTGATGATTGGTTAAGTCGTGATATTTAAAACTAACAAAAATATCATGACTTAACCTAACCAATTGTCAAGGGCACAATTAACCTAATTGGTCAATTTTTTTATTAGGGGGTAGATAACAGAAAAGTACTTTTCCTTTCAACCTTTCAAGGGTTCTGTGTGATGATTCCTCATTTCACGAAGGTCAAGCTTGTCACCCCTCCTCTCAAGTTGGCCTGATGAAGTAGTGAGTTGGTTTCTTGTACTCTCCACTTCACATAGCCAGGTATACTTGGCTCATTGGGGATTGTTCTAAGCCAGGTGTCTAATCTTCTTTTGAAGATGTCCACTGCACCACCATTCATGTTCCTTGGGTCTTTGGGCAGCTGATTAAACAGTTTTAGTCCTCTCACAACAAAACTATTTTCTTTCAGGACAAAGGATGTTCCATGTCTCGCCTTTAATTTGGGAACACAACACCGTCTTCCTTTTTTACTTTCCACTGTTGTTTGGGGAGTTACAGGGTTCAGAGTAAGATTAGGGACTAGTTTCTCCATTATTTTCCAAGTGTAAATAATGGTATCTATCTATCTCCTTTCCAGTGAATATAGGTTTAGTTCACATAACCTTTCCCAGTAATTTAGTTCTTTGCACCCCTTGATCTTAGTTGTGAAGCTTCTCCGAATCCCTTCTAGCTGTCTAATGTCTTCTTTTTTATATGGGGATGTTAGGACTGAGCAGTATCCCAATTTGGGTATGATCAGTGTTTTCAGTAGTGGTCATTATATACCTATCCCATCATTTAAAGGTTTACTGCTATCTTATTTTGTTTCAAATTTTGCATCATCAGTCATTACAACCCCTAAATCTTTTGCTTTAGAATTTCTCTGAATTTCCTGTCCATCTGGGATATAATATTCCATGGATTTTAAGGCCTCTCTTTTTCTGTACCTTAACAGCTGAAATTTCTCAGTGTTAAACTTCATATTGTCTTCCATCCACTTGTAGATTCTGTTCATGCCAGTTTGTAGAGATCTATATCTTCCAGATTTATTTTTTTCTACTGATCTTTGTCTCATTGGCAAAGGATGTTACTCTGCTGTCTCTGGTAATGTCCTCATCTATGTCAGTTAGCATGATTATGAAGAGCAGTGGAGCTAATACTGTTCCTTGTGGTACTGAGCTGAGGACCTCTGATTCTGATGAAGATACTCCATATACTGTAATGACTTGACACTGCTCACTAAGGAAATTATATATCCATTTCCCTACTTTTTCTGTTATTCCCATATATTTCAGTTTATGTATTATGATTCCAGGTCACACTTGTCGAACGCTTTGGCAAAGTCTGTGTATATTACATCACAGTTTTCATCGCCTTCAAGTGCATCAATAATGTTGTAAGTGTTCCATTAGTTGTGATCAGACATGGGGTCAATTACTGGGCTTCTATTACTATTACTTTTGATCTCTTCTATTACTGTTAGTGAGTGTTACTTGGTCATCTATTACTGTTACTTTTGTATGTGGTGTACTTCACTCATTTGAAAAGGATCTTTGTCTATTTAAATGCAATTAGAAGCATTGTGTTAACAACCAAACTTTATTTCAGACTCAACAAGTACAAACATACAAGAGGTCCATAGAAGATTAAGAGATAGTTGTCTGGAGCACTGACTAAGTAGGCCAGTGAATCACTGTGTATAATGAACATACAATTGCGTACACCAATGCTTCCAGATTTGAGATTTATGAAATATATCAGAGACTAGTCCACTAACCATGACATCTATTAATTATCTTATTGACTGACTCACCGAGCCTAATGATAAATCTAAATACAAAATTGTGAATGACACTGGCACAGTTAGGCACCTTATTGACTACAAACAGCATACTGACACTAGAAGGAGCACCATTTACAAATCTTGGAGTCCTTAATAAACTAAAAATATTATTATATGCAACATATAATTTCCTCAATTACACATCCTTAGTTCCACCCAAATGAGCTGTATAATTTGGAGTACAAAAAGTTTTGAACAAAATCAACTTTACATCTAATGTGTGTACAACAATTTTCTACCAAGTATTTCCCTGAGCATATAATTGTCTACATTGTTTTTAGAATATCACAATCATCTGAAGGACTATCCTCAGTATGTGGCTCAAGATACTTAGTCTGGGTTACTTCTGACAGCACACCATACTATTCAATTGAAATTCAGGAAATTATTATATACTTGTAGGCCTTGGTCCTCATAATCATAACATGACTTTTATCAGGATTATATTTTGTGTCATCCTTCCCATACCTTTCACACACCTTCAAAAGTGTGTTGAGCCCTTTTACAGATGGAGAAAGAACTAGATCATCTGCATACATCAGATGATTAACCATCATTGTACCAATATTGCAGCCTATTTTACAGGTGTTCAGCACAACAGATAGATAGCCATATAAACCAGGGCTGTGGAGTCGGTGATAAAATTTGCTGACTCCATCTCTGACTCCAAAAATTTTAACATTCCAACTCCAGAAATCTGACTTGTATAATTACGACTCCAACTCTGATGGAATGTTAAGGCCAAATTGATTACGATTAGCTTTATTAGGCCAATGGAGATTCATAAATGAGGCATTTCGTCACCACCACATGACTCATTTGAAAGACGTTATCGTAGGCCCCTTAACGAAGATTTTTAATCAGTCACTCAAAATGGGGATTATTCCTGAAGACTTCAAATTAGCTAACGTCACGCCTATTTTTAAAAAAGGTGACCGCGCAGTAGCTAGCAATTATAGGCCCATTAGCTTAACGTCAATTGTCGGTAAACTTTTGGAATCCGTAGTTAGGGATCGTATCATCGAACACTTAGAAAGTAGAGATTTGATTAATAGTAGTCAGCATGGGTTTTGACGCCATAGGTCTTGTTTAACTAATTTGTTAGAATTTTATAACGAAATAGTGCACAAATACGATAGGCATAGAGCAGCTGACGTTATTTATTTAGATTTTAAAAAGGCATTCGATACAGTTCCGCATATGAGACTAATTGCGAAGGTTAAAGCGCACGGTATACGCGGTCAGGTAGCTAACTGGTTAGAAGAATGGCTTCGTGCTAGGAGACAGAGGGTCGTAGTTAATGGTAGTGAATCGGGGTGGTTAGATGTAGGTAGCGGTGTCCCACAGGGTACAGTGTTAGGCCCATTGCTATTCGTAATTTACATTAACGACATAGATGTAGGATTGACTAGTAACGTGTCAAAATTTGCGGATGATACTAAAATAGGCAGTAAGGTTGTTAACGAGGACGATAGAAATAGGATCCAAGACGATGTAAATAGGATTATGGAGTGGACAGATAAGTGGCAGATGCAATTTAACATAGACAAATGTAAAGTTTTGCGTAAAGGTTCTCGCAACAATAATTACACGATGGATGATAGGGAGTTAGCGAGCATTGACGAGGAAGTAGATTTAGGCGTATGCGTATCTAAGGATTTAAAGGTTAGGAACCAGTGCCTGGAGTCTTGCGCAAAAGCTATAGGATGTTAGGCTTCATAGCGCGTAATTTCGAATTTAAATCGAAGGATATTATATTGCCCCTTTACAAGTCCCTAGTCAGGCCTCATTTAGAATATGCAGTTCAGTTTTGGTGCCCGTACTTGCGTGAGGATATTGATAGGTTAGAAAGGGTTCAGCGTCGTGCCACGAAACTTATTGCGCAATAAGCCATAGGATTAAAGAGCTAGACCTGTATTCACTCGAAACGAAGATTAAGGGGGGAGCTAATTGAAGTTTTCAAAATCGTTAATAACATCAATAACGTAAATTTTGACATTGTTCACTTTCGATAATAGTAATACTCGCAATAACGGATTTAAGTTGCATGGCAGATGTTTCATTACTAATATCGCTAAAAACTTCTTTACGTTTAAAGTAATTGATAAATGGAATAATCTTCCTGCGTCAGTCGTTCATTCTACCAGCATTAATATGTTTAAGAACTGTCTTGACAGACATTTTAAAAGTATTAACGTCGTTTAAAATAAAAAAACAGTTAGTAACAGGAGCTCTGGTGGTGGTGTTCGAGGATGAGTCTGTTGATGATGAATGCCAGCTTGTGGCATGCATGCCAGCGTGTGATGCCAGCAATAAAATTATTATTAAAAAAAAAAAAAAAAAAAAATTAGACTAACGTAGATGTAGCTCGTAGCGTAAACTAACCCACTTTTTGTTTAACTTTACCTACTTTTTTTTTTTTTTTTTTTTTTTTCTTTGCATGTCTGTAACTCTTTTCCTGCATGTTTGTAGTTTGCATGGTATGACTGAGAGTTAAGACTGTGTTTGCATGGTTTGTAAGCGTTCTTATTTTACTTCTTTCACCCCTCTCCTATTCTCTCCAACTATTTTTCTGACTTGTCGGCAGTGGCCAGTGGATGATGATGGTGAGTCTTTTTTCTCTTTTTCTGAATGAATGTTAACCCACGAGTGATAGACCTGTGTTGCTCCTTACTTAAACCCCTTATTCTCTTCTCTTCTCTTAACCCCCTACTCTTTCCTTTCTCTCGGGCTAACCTTAGAGTGGATCTTAGGGTCTTTGTTAGTCTTAGCTTCTGTAGATCTGTAGGTTACTTAGTGGTTGTGACTATGCCTTAATGGCTTTTTTCTCTTTATTAAAAAATTATAATAAATCCCAAAATACAAACTGATTGAAACTTAAACAAAATAAGATTATTATTGGTTTAGCAAATTAATAAGATGTTTTTGTATTATTATAAACATCCGTAACAAAATGTACTAACCTAAACTGAATTTGTTCTTTAAAAAAGGATCGCTTCCATTAAATCTTCTTTCAGTGATGCTTATCAAAATTATCAAATTGAAATCTAAAAATCTGAAAAAGATTTAGGGTTGCTAGTACAAAATTTTTAAATTTCCTTATTATTAATTATGTTAATTAATTAATTATAATCTTTATTAATTATAAGCAACTATATTTATATATTTATATGTTATATTATTTATATATTAAATATTAAAACATTAAGTTAAATCTATTTTATTCATAAAATTGAGCTAGGCCTAGGCTGCTATGGTTATAATTGAAGGATTTGGACTGACTCTGACTCCGACTCCATCTCCATCCAACTATGCACTTCCGACTCCACTCAAAATTGACCGACTCTCCGACTCCACAGCCCTGATATAAACATTGAATAAGTAGGGGGATAGTATCCCTCCCTGCCTGACACCATCGGTCACAGAGAATGGCTCTGAATTAACCCCACCCCATCTTACAATCATTGTCTGGTGATTATACCAAAATATTAGTATACGGACCAAGTAACCAGGTACATTACGATTTGCAAGTTTCATGAATAATTTGTCATGATTAACACGATCAAATGCTTTAGAGGCATCCAGGAAACACAAAAATATATTAGCATCTAGAGTTTTGTGTTACCAACTGCATTCCCAGCATCTGGATTCACCAAGGCTGGCGATGTAGCAGTGTCTGCCATGACTCCAGATTCCTGGTATCCTGGGAGCATTGCTCCAGTAAATTTGACCATGAGAAAAAGTAAATTTGGGTTTGGGTTTTGTTCATCCGCTAGATGTTATGCAATTTTTTTGCGTATACGTTCTTGTACAAACCAATTTTTTTAAATTACAAATTTAGTTATTTTAAGTTTAGTTGGTAATTCCATATTTAACAATTATTTTTTTTTTTGTTAAGCTTCAATGTTTTGATAATTAAAATTTTATTAAAACGTATATTTTTTTAATATAAAATTATCAGGATTGGACTATGTTCCATTGATCTCGGCCAGGTTTGATAAATTGGCCAGATAATTACTTGTGCGGTTTTAAGTAATCCACCATGACTCTAGAATTGAAAAGTTTAGTTAAGTTTAAACTTACTTTTACTTACTTTAACTTACCTACTTTTACTTACTCTTCCTTACTTTTACTAAGTTTAAAGCACTTACTTTTACTTACTTTCATTGTACTATATTTATTACTTTTACTCACTTTTACCATACTATATTTACTAACTTTTACTTCTTTGTATTTTTTCAGGTAGTCAATAATCAATAATGGATCCTAATATTGAAGAAGTTGGAGAGAAAAGTGAGGGGTGTTAAAAGGGGTTACTTTTGTGGTCAATGCAAGAACAATATTCAAAGAAGCAAAACTGGGAGGAACATTTTAATTCCAAAAAAAAATTTGTTACAATACAAGAGGTCCAGAGTTTGGGCCCACAGCTTAGATATTGCAGTAAAGAAATACCAGGATGAAGTGCAGCAAAGAGATATGGCAAAGCAGTCATTTAGTTTGTTCACAAAATGTGCTAGTGCTAGACCTCAGAAAAATGAACCAACTTCATCAACTGCTAATCTAGAAAATGAAACTTTTTCACTAGATGTTTCACAGACTGAAGAAAGTGCTTCTCCTCCACCTAAGAAACAAAAGGTAAGTGAGGAATCTGCGCATCAGACTAACAAAACTGCTTTAGAGGAATTTGAAAATTCCAATCCAGAAGACATTGAATGCAATTTTGCGCCTAACAAAAGAAACTCACCAAGCTGTTGTGGTTAATAAAGAGAAGAGTCAAAATATGCCTTCAAGTTCAAGTGTTGCATCCAAATCTAATAAAGCAAAAAGCAACAAATTTGACATTTCCATAGCCCATTTAAGCAAGTGTAAATCAATACAAGAAATCCTGAACAATGATTTGATCAAATCTACATTCAAATTGGTGGAAAAGAAGGATCTAGGGCATGCTGATGATTCATTTTCAGTACCAAGTGATATAATGGAAAACATTGCAAATAGTGACACTAATATGCCTGATGTAGATATAGCTGTTGAAGATGACGATAATCAAGAAGATATTGATGATGCTTCTGATGATAAAATGTTTACATTATATTGCATAGCTTGCACAGACCCCAAAGCATGTGCTTCAGACAAACATTCTAACATAAAAGGTTACTTTAATGTTAAAGATTTAACCTATGTATGCAAACAAGGAGAAAATCAAGAGAGATGGTTTAGAAATCTGAAAACCCACCTGAAGAGACATTTAATTAAACTTCAGCATCATCAAAGAGCTGCTGTTTATGAAGTGATGAAAACATCTTCTCGGAATACTACTAAACGCATAGAAGACTTATGTGGCAACATCTTATACTACATAATGAAAACAAACACTGCATGGGCTCTATATCCAGTACTTCTAGCTGTATTACATAGGTCAGGTTGTGAGGTTGGAAATTTGAATCATAGCACACATGCGTGCGAGACAATTTGTGAGCTATTAGATAATCGACTTAAAGAACAAACTGTAAAGTGGTTCTTAGAACAAACTTCAGTAACAATAACAGCTGACATTGGAACAATTTTGGGATTAAGCATGCTAGTTGTATTAGTTATGAGTGAAGAAGATAAGACTGTAAAACTTGCTGGGATAAATTTAGTACGCAGCAAATCAGGAGTTTATTTGGCCAATGAAATTTTTGATGTGTTGAAGTCTCCTAATCACTTGAAACTATCTGAAGAAGCAATTAAATCCAAGGTATCTGGAATGGTTGGAGATGGGGCTGTTTGTAAGGACAAACGAGCCATTTAAAAACGAAATGAAAAAGTTGTTTGGAGAAAATTTCAAATTTCGATGGGACTTAATGCATCTTGTGAACAGAGCCCACGTTGATGCATTGAAGAAAATTTGTAAACTAAGTGAGCTTTTAGACTTTATTCAGAATCACTCTTCAAATCTGAGATCAGGCCTTGACTATACCAATATGGCTCTTGACAATATCATTGGTTTTAAGAGACCAAAACTCAAATCTGATACTCGCATGGTTAATTACGAATTTGATCAATTTGACAGATTTGTGGAAAATTGTTTTTTTTTTTATCATCCACAAGAGAAAGAAATTAGTGCCAAGTTCTATGTATTGATTTCCTATGTAACAGATTATGTTGCAAGTAGCTCAAAAAACCACAGTTAG
Organism: Bathynomus jamesi; assembly: GCA_023014485.1. Lineage (NCBI taxonomy): Eukaryota > Metazoa > Arthropoda > Malacostraca > Isopoda > Cirolanidae > Bathynomus > Bathynomus jamesi. The sequence goes on along the minus strand of JAJOZX010002681.1, from coordinate 73,422 downwards.
TGCAGAATTTGTAGAAAATATATTTTATAAAGAAGGAGGGAAAACTGTTATGTTAAGAGTGATGGAAACAATTTCCAAATTAGCTAATGGAGGAAATGCAAATGATGTAGTTTCTGAATTTAAGCACGATACCACAGGGCAGCAAAAGCAACTAACAGCTGAGGATTACATCCTAAATGAAGTTTACAAATATATCAAGAAACGTTCTGATTACTACCAGGTTGCTGAAGTTGCTAGACCATCCAGAACCAGATCTGAAAGAAGTTTTACAAAAGACTCAGTGATAAATTGGCTGACAGAATATATAGAACAGCTGTGGAAAGGAATCACAGAGAGATTAAAGCATTTTGATAAAGATGGATCAACTGCCTGGAGTGAAGCACCAGCTGAAGGGACATTCTCCATTCTTGGTTACATTGTTGAACACAAAGGATCCATTAAGCCATCTCATTTGACTAAGCTGTGCAGAATTGTGAAGGAGGGTCCAGCTCCAGGCACTAGATCTGCTGTAATGATGACACAGAAGCCATTGATCAGTGGCCAAGCATACATGGCGGTAAATTCACAACAAATGCCTACATGCAAGGTCTAACATCGTCCACTGTTGCTGCTGCAATGAATAAATAAACTTAAGGTGAGTTATAAACTGTACATTATTGTATTATGTTTAGCTAAAACAATTTGTAATTGGTATGTCGTCAATTCAAGAGTTTACTATCATTAACCTATCTAGTGGTGTAAGGGAAAAAAAAGTAAATTCAGAGCTGTGCTCCAGTAAATTTTTTCAAATCTGGAGTCATGGTGTCTGCACTCATGGATCCAGGATGAGGCTGAGAGGCAGAGGGCTCTGCACTCATGGGTCCAGGATGAGGCAGAGGGCTCTGCACTCATGGGTCCAGGATGAGGCAGAGGGCTCTGCACTCATGGGTCCAGGATGAGGCAGAGGGCTCTGCACTCATGGGTCCAGGATGAGGCAGAGGGCTCTGCACTCATGGGTCCAGGATGAGGCAGAGGGCTCTGCACTCATGGGTCCAGGATGAGGCAGAGGGCTCTGCACTCATGGGTCCAGGATGAGGCAGAGGGCTCTGCACTCATGGGTCCAGGATGAGGCAGAGGGCTCTGCACTCATGGGTCCAGGATGAGGCAGAGGGCTCTGCACTCATGGGTCCAGGATGAGGCAGAGGGCTCTGCACTCATGGGTCCAGGATGAGGCAGAGGGCTCTGCACTCATGGGTCCAGGATGAGGCAGAGGGCTCTGCACTCATGGGTCCAGGATGAGGCAGAGGGCTCTGCACTCATGGGTCCAGGATGAGGCAGAGGGCTCTGCACTCATGGGTCCAGGATGAGGCAGAGGGCTCTGCACTCATGGGTCCAGGATGAGGCAGAGGGCTCTGCACTCATGGGTCCAGGATGAGGCAGAGGGCTCTGCACTCATGGGTCCAGGATGAGGCAGAGGGCTCTGCACTCATGGGTCCAGGATGAGGCAGAGGGCTCTGCACTCATGGGTCCAGGATGAGGCAGAGGGCTCTGCACTCATGGTCCAGGATGAGGCAGAGGGCTCTGCACTCATGGGCCCAGGATGAGGCAGAGGGCTCTGCACTCATGGGCCCAGGATGAGGCAGAGGGCTCTGCACTCATGGGCCCAGGATGAGGCAGAGGGCTCTGCACTCATGGGTCCAGGATGAGGCAGAGGGCTCTGCACTCATGGGCCCAGGATGAGGCAGAGGGCTCTGCACTCATGGGCCCAGGATGAGGCAGAGGGCTCTGCACTCATGGGCCCAGGATGAGGCAGAGGGCTCTGCACTCATGGGCCCAGGATGAGGCAGAGGGCTCTGCACTCATGGGCCCAGGATGAGGCAGAGGGCTCTGCACTCATGGGCCCAGGATGAGGCAGAGGGCTCTGCACTCATGGGCCCAGGATGAGGCAGAGGGCTCTGCACTCATGGGCCCAGGATGAGGCAGAGGGCTCTGCACTCATGGGCCCAGGATGAGGCAGAGGGCTCTGCACTCATGGGCCCAGGATGAGGCAGAGGGCTCTGCACTCATGGGCCCAGGAGGAGGCAGAGGGCTCTGCACTCATGGGCCCAGGAGGAGGCAGAGGGCTCTGCACTCATGGGCCCAGGAGGAGGCAGAGGGCTCTGCACTCATGGGCCCAGGAGGAGGCAGAGGGCTCTGCACTCATGGGCCCAGGATGAGGCAGAGGGCTCTGCACTCATGGGCCCAGGAGGAGGCAGAGGGCTCTGCACTCATGGGCCCAGGAGGAGGCAGAGGCTCTGCACTCATGGGCCCAGGAGGAGGCAGAGGGCTCTGCACTCATGGGCCCAGGAGGAGGCAGAGGGCTCTGCACTCATGGGCCCAGGAGGAGGCAGAGGGCTCTGCACTCATGGGCCCAGGAGGAGGCAGAGGGCTCTGCACTCATGGGCCCAGGAGGAGGCAGAGGGCTCTGCACTCATGGGCCCAGGAGGAGGCAGAGGGCTCTGCACTCATGGGCCCAGGAGGAGGCAGAGGGCTCTGCACTCATGGGCCCAGGAGGAGGCAGAGGGCTCTGCACTCATGGGTCCAGGAGGAGGCAGAGGGCTCTGCACTCATGGGTCCAGGAGGAGGCAGAGGGCTCTGCACTCATGGGCCCAGGAGGAGGCAGAGGGCTCTGCACTCATGGGCCCAGGAGGAGGCAGAGGGCTCTGCACTCATGGGTCCAGGAGGAGGCAGAGGGCTCTGCACTCATGGGTCCAGGAGGAGGCAGAGTGGCAGCCAAATAACAAATATTTGTTTCAACTAAATCATTACAATTTCAGACACTGTAGGTCTTGATAAATTTTACTTTATTGAAGGGAAAATTTGCCACAATCAGGCATGGGGTCAATTATGAATTGAATTGGAATTGATAGGAAAAATGTGTGAATTGAATTGGAATTGAACAAACACACTTCAATGAATTGAATTGGAATTGATGCAATGAATTGAAATAAAATGTAGGTGGAACCAGGACTAATATATATATATATGTATGTATGCATGCATGCATGCATGCATGTATATGTATGTATGCATGTGTATATAATATATATATATATATATATGTACGGCATGCAAAGATGCCCCCTCAGGGCATTGGTTTCTGCTTGTATGTAGGAGAATTATGACTTCTGATTAATCGAGGTCCATGGTGTAGTGCAGGGATTCCCAAAGTGGTCTGTACAGACCCCCAGGGGTCTGTATGAAGCTTCCAGGGGGTCTCTAAGCTTTTGGTAAAATAGTAACATTAACTATATTAATTATATTAACTATAACTATATTAATATTTAGGGGTCCTTGGTGGTAAAAGTTTGGGAACCCCTGGTGTAGTGGATAGCATATCTGACGCAATCGGAAGATCCCGGGTTCGATTCCTGGGTGGTTACCTCATTTCATTTGTTCGTTCTCCCTCCTCATCTTTTTCGGAATGTTCTTCTACACAAGTGTCGTTCTTTACATATATTATATAATATGTTATATATATATATATATATATATATATATATATATATATATATATATATATAATATATATATATAAAATCAGGTCATCCCATAAGTAGTCATTTTTTAGATCAGAATTTGAAGGACAAAAAAAAAAAAAACTTTAATCTAGTATATATTTCCATTGGAATCAATTACACTCTGCCAACGTCCTACAAGCTTTTCAATGCCATGTTTATAAAATTCTGGTGGTTTTGAGGCAAAAAATGTACAAAGACTGGTGTGCAGGTCATCTAAAGAAGTATAATGTTTCTTGTCAAGATAGTTTTCCATACTCCTGAAGAGATGATAATCTGAAGGTGCAAGGTATGGAGGATGTGGAAGTTTTTCCACCAAGCTCTTCAATTTTTGCAGAAGTGATCTGAGCGGTATGAGGATGTGCATTGTTGTGGTGGAACACGATTACTTTCTGATTAACCAAAGGAGGTCTCTCTCCTTTTAGTGCAGTGTTCAATCGATCCAGTTGTAGACAGTTGACAGTATCCACTTTTCATCACCAGTCACTAAATGGTGCAAAAACAGATCTTGGAGTTCACATGTATATATAGAACAAGAAGATAGTTTAAATTTGTGCGAATGTACTTATAAGCAGGTCCCTTTAATAAAAATGCCCTTCCAGTGTCGGGAGAATGGGATCTAACCTAGGTGCGAATTTCTTAATGGTCCCTGGACTGTTTTCCCTCTTGTTTTTGGTTCATTCATTTTTCTGTATCCACCTGAAGAGGATGCCAGTGGGCATCGAAACTGTTGTGGAAATAAACTCTGTCTATTAGAGTGGGTTTTAAATTTTTAATTATCATATTTTGACATTCACATAGAAAAAAAAAAAAGTTTTTTGTACTTAAATTAAATGATGAGGAGGTTAATAAGGTTAGTGATGATAATGAGCATAAAGATTATTTACGTACAAAACACTAGAATTCTAAATAACTATCTTAAACTTTGGAGGGTCTTAACTTCTTAGATTTCAACTGTATTATATTCACTGGAATTCTTCTCACTTGTTTATTTCCCAATTTATCTGGACAAGAAAACATGTATAGGCGCTTAATGAATTCGCATGCAATAGCTTAATTAAAGGTTTATAAGCCAAAACATACTGGCAATGCTTCAAGAATTTTGGACTCTTGCCCAACACTGGATTGTCTGCCTAGAAGGAGCACTTAAGTTCTGGATCCTTAGTGCTAAACTTCAAAACATACCTTCTGGTTTCAGTAATGGACTATGAGCTTGCCTTTTCTTGAGTTCAACAGGGACTTTCAGGGCTAAATACTGGACTACCATAGGTTTTAATCCTAATCCAGAGCTGTTCTAGCAAGATGCTAGATTTAAGCATTTTTCATTAATTACAGTATCTGCCTATGCTTGACAAGATTGATTTAATGAATACTTAATTTGAGGCTGCGAAAGCTGAGTGGCTGGAAAGAAAAAAAAAATGAATTTAAAAATAAAAAAGACTTGAGAAATGAGAATCAGCAAAACCCTACAACACTTGTATTATTATGTACTTACTTGTATTACGAGTATGTACACTTATTTGCCCTTGGAGGAGGGAGACTTGCCCTTGGAGGAGGGAGACTTGCCCTTGGAGGAGGGAGACTTGCCCTTGGAGGAGGGAGACTTAAATATTGGTGCCAAACCACCTTGGCTAGTGGAAGGCTGTGGTTCTGAAGATGAATGTGGGGGAGAAGGCTTGGGCAGGAAGAATTGGTGGAATGTTGTCTGTGCCACTTTAGCCTTCTGCCGGTAAAGCTCCTCATATCCACCCAGCAAGTCCAATAGCTTGGCCTTGAACTCCAGAGCCCTCTCCCTGTCAGTCGCTGTCTACTGCCAGTTCAGCTAAGTGTCTGCCATTGTCAATTATGTCACTCAAGCTCTTGGCTGTGAACTCCATCACAGGCAAAGCTCCTCCCTCAGGGTCCTTGCTTTTCTCCTTGTGGTGATGCTCATCCAGGAGGAACAGGTCCTTATCGGAGAGCTTGTGAGTGTGTGCATTGAGGAGATCAGCCACATCCTCATCAACCTCCTTGAACCCAGCCTCCTGAGCCAGGCTGACAATCTGGTGGTGGATAGCAGGCACTTCCTGGGTTGGGAAACTGTGCAACACATGCAGGCCACAGTGCCTACCACATGCCCTTCATGTTGGAGGATGATGTGATTTCCTCCAAGAGAGTGATATTATAGGCCTTCCTCCCAAGAGAGCTTGATATTATAGGCCTTCCTCCCAAGAGAGCTTGATATTATAGGCCTTCCTCCCAAGAGAGCTTGATATTATAGGCCTTCCTCCCAAGAGAGCTTGATATTGTAGGCCTTCCTCCAAGAGAGCTTGATATTGTAGGCCTTCCTCCCAAGAGAGCTTGATATTGTAGGCCTTCCTCCCAAGAGAGCTTGATATTGTAGGCCTTCCTCCCAGAGAGCTTGATATTGTAGGCCTTCCTCCCAAGAGAGCTTGATATTGTAGGCCTTCCTCCCAAGAGAGCTTGATATTGTAGGCCTTCCAAAGCTCCTCCTTTATGGTCTTCTTCCTATCCTCCATCTGCCAGAACTGCTGCATACACCTCCGGGTATAATAGGCCTTGAATGCGCATTTTGAATTTCCTTCTGCCTTCTTGTACCAATTCTTGTGAGACTCTCGTAAGATTGCCGTTGTATAATGGAAAAGTCCTATAAATGCTAACCTCGTATCATCAGTTTTCTCATATTACGAATGCTGTATAACGGGACCTACCTGTATTTGTACATTGGTACCAAAAAGTTCAAAATTCCTCAGCTACTTCAAAGGGTCAAAGAAATGTCAAATTAACCTGAAGTACAAAATAATGGGCTTGAGTGTATATAACACACACACACACACACACACACACACACACACACACACACACACACACACACACATTTTTTAAATTATGTATTTTAATAATTAAGTAAAATTTATTTTCTAAATAAATATACTGTAATTTTAGGTAGGTTGAATGCCTTGTGGACTTTATTTTTCCTCACTGATTATTAGGATTCTTTGTTTTATTTTAAGCAGTTACTGTAGTTTAAAAGAATCAGACAAATTTAAAATGCGATACCTAAATATACAAGTTGATTGAAGGTGTGTTTGTGTATGAGTCCAAAAATAGTAATATTTTTTAACCCAATAATAATCCATGTATAGTTAATATTCACCTGATACAAAGTGTGATGATAAAAACCCACTCTAATAGATACTGTATCTATCAGGGTTGGCTGAAAACACACATATTTTCAGCTATTTATATATTTATTTTTTTATACCCAAACACCTCTCCTACCACACTGAGGTTGCATCAGGAACAGGCAGGAAACACCTTAATCCACTCGCATTTACTTCATCAGCTGACATGACAATAATTCACCTGCCTTGGGGCAACATTATCCACAGCCCCAGCCCTGCAGATTACAGTACTCCACAGTTTACTCAGACTCCTTCATATCTACCCTGAGTCAGCACATTGTCAGCCTCTCTCCCTCCATATACCATATTACTCCACTTTTTTCTATCTAGCATGCATCTTTCACCCTCCTAGACATCCAGGCCCTGCTGACTCAAAGCCTCCCTCACCCCCATCCTTCCATCTCCTCTTTGGTCTACCCCTCCCCCTTTCCTCCTCCACCTCCTAGACACAAATCCTCTTTAGCATCCTCTCCTCACTCATCTCCATATGCCCAAACCATTTTAACCACCCCATCATCTGCTCTTTCCACAAGACTCCTTCAACTCCCACACTTTTCACAGATAACCATTTTCTCACATGATCAATCCAGCTCACCCCACAGATCATCCTCAACCATTTCATTTCCAGTACATCCACCCTTTTCCTTTCTTTTGCATGTGTCACCCTTGCCAGGCATTTGATGTAGTAGACCATAATATTCTACTTAATAAATTATATTGTTACAGCTTTAGAGGAGCAATCAGTGATTGGTTTAAAAGTTATTTGTCCTATAGATATCATTTTGTATCGGTAAATAAGGTTTGCTCAACTAAAGCGCTTGTCAAACATGGTGTGCCACAGGGCTCAGTTCTGGGTCCACTGTTATTTTTATTATATATAAATGACCTTCCACAGTCATCTGATATACTGAACTTCATAATGTTTGCAGATGATACAACGGTCTCTTTTTCTTGCAAAGATGTTAATACAGCTAAGAATATGGGTCATTCCATGTCAGTTCAATGGCGAAAAAAATGTGACCATCACTGATTTTTTAAAAATTGGCACACTTATAGAACTCTGAGAAAAACAGAATGATGCTTGTTTCAACACTAGGTCATATGGTTCCGGAGATATGGCCCTTCAAATTTTGTAAAAAAAGGTAAATTTCCAAGGTCATACCATATTTCAACATGAAATATCTTGGCTCCTATTGCACTTACAGAGACCATTTAAACACTATTTTAAAGCTTTTAAGCAGATCTACAACTTTGTTTCTATTCATATTTTACCTCAGTGGTAAAAAAAAAGTTGATCTTATTTTTGACCTTTGACCCTGTGTAGGTCATGTGACGTCACAACTGATTTTTTTCTCCTTTCACCCAATTTTGGGAACACATGTCTACCTTAACCTAAAAAAGATTTTTAGTATTGATTAAGTTAGTATAGACGTTAGCCATTTCAGTGGACCATACCCACCTCCATTTTGACCAAGTACCTTTTTCACCAAACTTTGGAGCACGTATCTTTGGAACTGTTTGAGCTAGTGTGTTGAGAAAAATACCATTAGATTTTTCTTACCGAGATATATAATGTCTGCTAATTTTCAAAAAAATTGATGATTATCTTATAGTGAACACGTTTTATTATTTACTTTCTTCATTATTTACTCTTCTATCGGCTCTTTATTTCATTTATCGCTTGCTTTCTCTACACTCTTTTTGCTTTACGTATAAGATTCTGGTAGCCACGCCGAGACTATGAAAGCCGTTACAAAACAAAGGGGGGTTTATTAACACTCTTTTAACACTTTTTAATTTATTTAACTCCGAAAATGGTTTAAGTAATTTAGGGGGTGCGAGTACGGAATTTTACGATAACATTTTACGTCGGAGAGGCACAAACAATTAATTAAACTTTACGTTACATGACGCCAACCTTACGCGTAACGCGTTGCCTAGAAGACTGACTCCTTTGGGGGTAGTCGCTCTGTCGGCCTCTGTTCAGGATTGCCAACTCTACCCATTTTAAACAATTTCAAACAATTTCACAATTATTAGTAAATGATTTATATTAAACATTATATCTTAATTAAACAAAAATTAATATTCTTAACTAGGCATTACTACACTCGCATCACCCCCTTGAAAATAAGTTTTTCATTAGGAAAACTTATTAATATCGTTTAACAAATTTAATAAATTTATTCAACAAATTTATATATTTTGCAATTTTTTTTTTTTTTTTTCTTTAACAATTCAAAGTTGATAGACAAGAAATAATTAGAATGACAAATTCCACACATATTTTGTATCATATTAAAAAACCGAAAACTTTATAATTTTCACATTTGCATAAAATAACATTTCACACTAATAATTAAATTACAACCTGTAACTAATCTATACATGCCAAAAAAAATAACGGAAAATTTTCTTACAGTGGTACACAAATCTCAAGTTCACAATCTATTCCAGCGATTTCTCATCAAAGATCGCTTTACATTTGAAACAATTATTTGTATAGTTATACAGTTACTATCAGGGCGACATAGAAAAAAATAAGAAAAAGTTTACATAAAATACTGACCAAGAGCGCACATACTATTTCACGAAAAACAACAAATATGGGCAATAATCGCACCCTTTCACTTATAATTTCATTACATAATAATCAGTACATTAATTTGCTGGACGTTGTTTAGATATCCGCACGCTGACAACGGACTAATTTTCAATCGCAGCTCTCCTGCTCACTTCGCTAGAATGCAAGGGATTGCATCAATCAACATGCAACAGGGCAGCACGCTATAATGGTTCCGCTCTCTCTCCAATGGCGAAAAAAAAAAACAAGAGACGTCCAATTCTAAAAGGATCAGGGGGGGAGATATACTGAAAGCGGGACCACGCGCTGGAATTGGACGGAATTTGCAATTCTAGAAGTCGATGAAGAAACTCGCCTTGTCTCATCTCCACTTTTGTCGGTGAACGCTGCTCTTCCTACGTCCAGCTGAAAGACTCTTCTACTGGCAACAATCAAACGATCACTCCGCCGTAGGCCGTTTCCCAACGAACCTACTGTATGTCTGTATGGACAGTACAGTAGACACCCGTTCAAGCTCACGTGGCTTGCCTACCGCGTGCTACACACATATTTAGCGAAGCATTCGAGCAGCGTGACCAGCTACTGCCCGAAAAATACCAGTAGACCATCTTCGATCGAAACTTTCGTGTGCCAAGACCCTGCACACGTAAATTTCTCTTCTCTTCCGAAACTGTCCTGCGCCAAGTCCCTGCGCATTCGGTTCCTCTCTTCTATCTCTTCTCTTCCGAAACCATCCTGCGCCAAGTCCCTGCGCAGTTGGTTTCTCTTCTCTCTTCATTGGTGATCGATCACCTATCCGGTCGACTAAACTCATGGATGGAACTCGGATTCAACTTGGTTGCCTCCAAACCGAGCCTTTGAAATTTTGAAAAAAAAGTTTATTCGAAACGTGTTTCTGTACTGCTTATCATTTCATATTTAATTTATCGAATTTTCTCGACAGTTCACTTCGAAACAATAACTACACATTTGCTCTGGCCAAATTCACGGAAAAAAAAATTACACCTCAAAATTTCGCAAAAATTTAATCAATCTAGCTACCAATAAGGTCACTTATGGCAGTTACAGCGGAGAAGATAAAAAGTCATAAAACGCACGAAACAAAATTGTACAGTATAAATATAAAAGCGCCCATACATAGTAACTGTTAGTATAATTTAAGAAATATTATTGTTCAAACTATCGTCAGAAATCACATATACTTTTAAATACAAAAGACAAAATGAACCCCAGAAACTTCATGTCATCCATTCTCTGACAATCATGAACCCTCTTGCCCTTTGAGGAGGAGCACACAAAGACGCCACAAAAACGTTACTGGCTATCTAGAAGGCTCCATTTCCGAGTGTACACTTGAGCCAATGTTTCAAATGCATTAGTTAACCCCGACTGAAGGTTTAAACAATAATAATTTTCCAAAACAGTTATTAAAAAGTAAAAAAAATTTAAAATTACTACCAAAAATTATTTTAATACAGTAATTCCAACTTGAAACGTAAATTTCATATGAATTGAACTCGCAATTCGCAAATTACATCTGAGAGACAACTCTCTCCTTCAACAGAAACCCCAGTATGGTTGCAAATCACAAAAATCCCAGTAATTTATCGTTTCCAAGTGAAACTAAAATTTGCATAGTTATACTAAATAAGAATAGATAATATGCACTCAAAAATACACGTAACCTACTGTAAACAAACAAAACATTGCCTAATTGAGAGCGGTCGCTTTGTTTGTAAGCGAACCTCTATACAAATATCCCTAACCGAATGAAACTGCATTATATCCTGACATAATTTTGTAATTTTTTTCTATGCAAACGCTCGAACTAAAAAAAAAGGACATTTTTCATTTCTAATACCCAAATTAAAATATCAAATCAAAACATCCTTTTTAGAATACACTCTAAATTCCCAATAAAAATTTTACCATTGTCATTGAACTGGAAAGAAAAATAAAAATCGGCCTACCTATAAAAATAAAATTAAATGAATCTATAAAACAAAGAACCAATATGAAAACTTTCTACGCAAATTTCTGTAATTCGAAAAAAAATTATAATATCCAAATTTCATAAAATATTTGTACCGCCGCAATTTTAGACCTATAATTAATAAATTCAATGTTATGCGCGGAAAGAACAATTTAGAATTTAATGCATAACATTTGTGCTTATTAAAGAAAAATCCTATGATTATTTATGTTAAACCAATTAAAATTTTGTTAAATAACTAAGAATTTACTACTCAATAGACATATACCGTAGTAACGGTTAATCTCCGAACAATATTTAACGATAGGCCTACAAGAAATCTTCTTTAGTACAATACAATAGCCATTTTACAAAATATCATTGTCGGAATGAGAGAAAAAAAATAGATCAGCCTACCTACCAAATTTTATGAGTATATAAATATATAAATATATTATATATAACTAATATATATATAAGTTAATATGTAAGTGTATAATTAATGAGTATATAAAAAAATCCAAAAAAATTTATAGAAAATTTCACAACACAATTTCTCTATTTCAGTTAAACGAATTTGCTTATTTTGAAATTCTAACACAATCCTATACGGCCAGCCAAATCTGACAAATTAATATGTTTAAGATTATTTTTCGACTGTCCCTTAAAATGTAACTTAATCCTATTTTAGCGCGAAGCGAAGCGAAGCAAAAAGCCCGTAAACTACATAAACAATTAAAAATAAGCCTATCATTATAATTTATGTACAACCAATCGAAATATAATCAAAAATCTGCTAATGAAACCCAGAAAATTTTTCATGTTCATGAAATGTTTTACAATCGGTACAAATTTTCGCTGAAACATTTTGACAGGACCGTATAAAATTTATTTATTAATCATTATTCTGATCACAATTATCACTAATTCCAAAAGTTTAAACACAAAAAGTAAACAAAGGTAAGCTGAACAGGCATAACAGTGGAAGAGACGAAAAAAAGAAAAATTGAGTCCTCAGGCAGCACGATAAATTTTCAAAACTATGTCCTCTCCGACCTAATGAACGAAATTTAACGTAATAATGACTCGCAATATTGAGTCAGACAAGTTTTTCTACCGACTCTGCACCACGACTAAAAGAAATTTTGAGTCACTAGACTGCGAAAAGTACGAAACCGTACGACGAAAAATGGAACAAACGAACATTTCAGAATCAACGAACTCCCACGAAAAGAAAGAAAAAAAATTAAATTTTTAGGCGCGAAGTTTGTAAGGACGCTATAAGGATGTTGAAGGCGATGCGCCATTTTGAAATTACATTACAATGAATTTTTTGCTAATTTGATAATTACTCTAAAACGGGTAGCGAAACAGAATATCCACTAATTTTCTTTATACGGAGAACGTGAAAACGATCGTGATTAGTCGAAAGAACACACGCACAAATTTTGAATTCCTATTTATCAGAAACGAAAAAATAATGCCTAAGCCTAACGGAGTGCATGGGTTTGTATTATTAAATTGATAACAATTTAATAAGGTTAGCTGCCACCAAATATAGTGAACACATTTTATTATTTACTTTCTTCATTATTTACTCTTCTATCGGCTCTTTATTTCATTTATCGCTTGCTTTCTCTACACTCGTTTTCGCTGTACCGTATAAGATTCTGGTAGCCACGCCGAGACTATGAAAGTCGTTACAAAACAAAGGGGGGGTTCATTAACACTCTTTTAACACTTTTTAACTCTTTATTTAATTCCGAAAATGGTTTAAGTAATTTAGGGGGATGCGAGTACGGAATTTTACTATAACATTTTACGTCGGAGAGGGGCACAAACAATTAATTAAATTTTACGTTACACAGCGCCAACCTCATGCTTAACACGCTGCCTAAAGACTGACTCCTTTGGGGGTAGCCCGCTCTGTCGGCCTCTGTTCAGGATTGCCAACTCCATTTTAAACAATTTCAAACAATTTCACAATTATTAGTAAATGATTTATATTAAACATTATAATCTTAATTAAACAAAAATTAATATTCTTAACTAGGCATTACTACAATCTAACCTAACCTAACCCAGTTATTTGGTCGAATAAGTATCTGGCCCTACTATAAAATTTTTTTTTTTGTATATTTCAGAGAATTATATAATAAGGTAATTTAAATTACATAATTAATTAATTTATATGGACATTCAAAAGTGTGAAGAACTTCGAACCTGCTATCCTGTTTAAAAGTAAAGCTATGTACGTATATAAGTACCTTATACTAGGCTATAGGTACTCCTCTATAGAATAAGTTCAGTTTTAAGCGTTAGATGAGTTTTAATAGAATTACTTAACTTTGTGTATTTATTCATTGTGTACGGTACAACAGTATGTACCCATGTGAAAATAAGCTTACTTAAACCTTGGAGCAAGGATTTTTTTGGCATCTGTATTTATTCCAAACTGTAAATCAAACTGCACATTTTTTCTTGTTGTAGACCTCTGAAACAAGATCAGTAGGTCCCAAATTTTATTTGTGCCATCTAAGCAAAAATAGCTTTTAACAGGGTTGGATACAATGAATAATTATACTTGTACTTTAATTAATTGATCCTAATTTCCATTAATTGTAATTGATTCAAAATAAAATAAAAATAAAGGTAATTGTAATTGATTTTTGAGTTAACTGATGTAATTGATCAATTAATGTCAATTGTTAAAAATTATACCCCTAGATCTGGCAGTCATACATCATCTAATGAAAATAGGCCTTTGATAGTTTATTTAGTTATACTTAGATATAGATATATATTTTATAGATATATATTTATTTTAGATATATAGAATAGATATTTATATTTGTGTAATTGTAATTGCAATTGATCTTGAAATTGTGAAGTACAATACTAACTGTAATTAATTTGAAGAAAATAAAAAAATTGTAATTGTTTCCATTTTGTGTAATTGAACCCAGCCCTGGCTTTTAAACTACATATTTTTTTTTTTTTTTTAGATAAACATGGATTTCAGCAGTTGAATATGGGCAGGTTCTGTTGTACCCATTTAAAAAACACAAAGGAAGAGTGAAAAAAGGCATTCATGCATTGACTAAAAATTTGATTGATCAAAATCCTGAATTGAAACTAAACAAATTAATCATAAAGCATGTGCAACCTGCGAAATATACTAGCAAATCATCCATCCCCAATGCCTGACTGTGAACCACTTGAAAAAATCACCATCACCTCATCAAGTGCCCATCTGAGCTAGAAACCCATTGGAGATGTAGTTGAAATGCAGTATGAGCTTGGTAAATTCAATGCTTCATTGGCCACACTTGATGAGACCCCAATAAAACATGTAAAACTCTCTGACAGCGCTGGTTACGCAAAGAGAAAGTTGAGGAAAGTAGTAGTAGTGTGAAAAGAAAGCTTGAACTTGCAACTAAACAACCAATTTCATGCAGTGACTCAGATGATACAGAACTGGAGATTCTTCAACAACTAAAAGAGAAATTTAATCAAGTGACAAGTCGAAGTGAAAAACTGACAATTCTTACTATCCTACCAAAAAGATGGACACAAGTAAAGATCAGAGAAGAATTTAAGTGCTCAGATACATGGCTAGGCAAGCAAAGAGTTTGGTGAGGGAGAAGGGAGCGCTTTCAACTCCTAATCCGCATTTGGGGAAAACGCCTGAATAGTGAAACTGCTGCCAAAGTAATTGACTTTTATCATTCGCCAGATGTGAGTAGACAAATGCCAGGGTTGAAAGACTGTTTCTGTAAAGGAGCTGATGGTAGGTGGGAAAGAAAACAAAAATAAAATATATTGTAAATACATAATAACTGCCTTTTTTAAATATGAAGTCATGTTGATGCCTCTTTTTCCTGTTTCACCAGCTAGACAAGAATTGGTTCTTATAACTCAATTGGTTAAATAAGGAATAGGTTATTTTAATATACATATTAAAAGGCAAATGTCTTAAAAATAGCAGAAATTAAGATCTCGGTGAGACAAATCTAATGGTACTTTTCTCAACACTCTAGCTCAAACAGTTCTAAATAAACGGTGCTCCAAAGTTTTGTGGGAAAAGGTAATTGGTCAAAATGGAGGTAGGTAGGCACTGAAATGGCTGTAGAGTCTATACTAACTTAATTAACACTAAAAATCTTGTTCTAGGTTAAGGTAGACATGTGTACCCAAAATTGGGTGAAAAGAGAAAGAAATTGGTTGTGACATCAAATGACCTACACAAGGTCAAAGGTCAAAGGTCAAAAATAAGATCAAATTTATTTTTGACCATGAGGAAATATGATTAGAAACAAAGTGTTGATCTGCTTAAAAGCTTTAAAATAGTGTTTAAATGGTCTGTAAGTGCAATAGGAGCCGAGATATTTTGTGTTGAAATACGGTATAAACCTTGGAAATTGACCTTTTTTACAAAATTCGAATGACCATATCTCTGGAACCATATGACCTAGTGTTGAAACAAGTGCCATTCTGTTTTTCTCAGAGATCTATAAGTGTGCCAATTTTCAAAAACATCGGTGATGGTCACATTTTTTTGACCCAAAATTCCGTTGAACTGATATGGAATGACCCATATATTTCATTCAGAATTCATCAGTGTAAAGAAATGTTGACCTCCAATAAACTCTTCCTAAATACCAGTAAAAACAAATTCATGATTTTTACTAAAATGTATATCTTCATGAACTTAATGTTAATGAAATCAAAATTTCTTGATGTAATGCTAGATAAGAATTTGCAATGGAGTGATCATGTAAATTATATCGCGAAAAAGATTTCAAGGAGCGTTGCTATCATGTAAATTTAGAAATGTAGTCCCGAAACAAGTTTTATTGACTCTTTATCATACTCTTGTTCTTCCTTATATGACATACTGCACCCTTGTTTGGGGAAACCACTAACAATGCATTAAATGGTATCTGTCATCCAAAAATGTGCAATAAGGTTATTATCAGATGCTGATTGCCTCGATCACTCTAGTGCATTATTTAAAGAGTTAAACCTACTAAAGCTCAATGATATAACCAAACTGGCACATTTTATTTTTATTTACATGTGTAAGAACAAAATCATTAATTTGCAATGGGTAAATAGATATTTTGTAACTCATCAAGAAATCCACTCATATCAGACTAGAAATAGATCAAAGCTTGTTATACCTCAATTTAGATTGTCTTCATCTTGAAAACTACCCATTTTCATTGGACTGAAACTATGGAATGACTTGCATGCTGATATAAAAATATTGTGAATGTAAATTTGTTTAAAACCAAGTTGAAATCCTGATTAAAAATGGCATACTAACAAAAATCTAGGATTAATGTCCACTAATATTGTTTAACATTGTCCATTAATATTGTTTAATGTTATAATACATGTTTTAACTATTAATAATACTTATTTACTTATTTATTTATTATTAATTAATAACAACTAGCTGTTTATTTTTAACAAGAGCCCAGTAAAGCCTAAAGCTTAAGGGCCAAATTAAATAAAATAAATAGTCGAGCTTCACAATTATTCATGTCATTGTAAATTGAAAAAATGTATTTATTTTATTATTAATAAAGGTTATTCTATTCTATTCTATTATTCACATATATTCTTAGCTTCCTTCTTTCACAACCCTCCTGAACTCAGTTACCAGTCTCTGTAGCTTTTCTCTCATTTGCGCCACTGATGGCATTGCTCAGAGTAACATGGTTGGTAATTGGTGGAGAGAGACTGAGAGACTGAGTCCCATAAATGGCACATACTGATTGGCTGCTTATAGCAACTGGCATGCCAGCCACCACAGTGGGCATATAGGGTACTTTTTTTACTGCATTACACATTTTTACTATACTAAAAAAAAATTTATATTTTAATTTTTATAAAATTGTATATTTTTTTAACCATGTAATAACAAAACCTCATTGTATGGGGTTGTGTTTGGTGGGGGATACCTGTACTGTATATATAAAAAACATAACCTGATGGAGACTCCATGGCTATCTGACTGTGATTGTGGTGCTCTTCTGCCAGGAATATATATATACAGGGTGTCCCATAAGTCCGGCATCATAGGAAAAATAATAATAAAAGGCAAAACAAAAGTGTTTATTTACAGAATGTGCTCAATATGTCCACCATTGTTTTCAATACACAAATTCAGATGTGATACCCAGTCAGCAAGCACACAGTGAATGATGTCAGGAGTAATGGTGTTACATGCCCCAATAATGTGCTGCTGCAAATGTTCAACACTCCTAATTTTCTCTGCATATACCAATGCTTTCAAGTGGCCCTAGGGATAAAAATTTAGTGGCGTGAGATCTGGGCTTCTAGCTGGCCATTCCACAGGCCATCGACGTCCTATCCAATGACCAGGGAATTGTTGGTACAGGTATTCTCTTACTTGGGTGCTGTAATGTGCAGGAGCGCTGTCTTGCTGGAACCATGTTGGGAAATTTCCTTCTTTGTTCAAGACACTGGGAAATGCTTCTTCCTTGAACATACGTAGGTAGGTGCCTCCAGTGACATGTTCATTGTAAAAGAGGGGGCCTATGATGTGATCCTTCCAAATGCCACACCATACCATCACCCGAGATGCACCTTGTTCCTTTGAAGAGGTATACCAGTGAGGGTTGTTTTGAGACCAGTAGCGGGTGTTCTGTCGATTTACCTCACCATTTCCATAAAAAACAGCCTTGTCACTGAACAGAATGGTAGATGGGAAATTGGCATCCCAAGCATATTATGGTTTGTAGAAATAGAAAAATATGAATTTCTCTAATGATGCCAGACTTATGGGATGCCCTATATATATATATATATATATAATATATATATATATATATATATATATATATATATATATATAGATGATGAATAAAACCACGAAGGAAAAAGAAACACAAAGTGGTGCTCAAGCGCTTTCGTCTAATGACATCCTCAGGAACACTGGAGTGAAAGGACAGATCAAGGCAATATATAGGTTACAAAAATAAACATACATACATACATATTCATATATATATATATACATATATATATATATATATATATATATATACATATATACATATACATATATATAGTAAGCATAGAAAAAATTGTGGGAGGAGCAAACATTTATGGTTTATGAAACAGGTCACAAAAGAATAAAGAAATAAAAATAAATATAAATATAAATTGAGAAAAAATTAATTACCAAATAGTGCCTTAGTGATATATATGTCACAGCCTAAATAATCATAAAGAAATAAACAGGCAAATAAAAAAACCACAAATATATATATACATACATATATATATATATATATATATATATATATATAATATATATATATAAAGACACTCTTAGCACTTTGGCCGACCTTCAATATAAATTCAAATGGCTTGTTTATGGAACAGGTCACAAAAGAATAAAGAAATAAAATAAATATAAATATTGTAAGTGGAGTCTACAAATTCAAGCTCAAAAGGGAAGTTTTACAATCAATTTAATAGATGATGCCAAATTGATATATATGTCAAAAGAAAATAAACCAAAAAAAAAAAAAAAAATTATTAAAAAAATAATAAAAAATAATAATAATAAATTGAAAGATAAATTTTAAGAGAGGCACACCAATTTATAAGGGAAAAATTACCACATATGCATATTATAGTCACAAATGAATAAAAAAGTACAAGTAAATATAAATTGGAAAACAAAATGATGCCTAGATGATATAAAAGAACAATAAAATATATATACAACATATATACGGTATATATACGAAATATAAACGCAATATATACAGAATATATATATATATACACTATATGATCAAAAGTATTCGGACACCCCGGAAAATCCACATTTCTGCAAATATCACCTTCGCCGAAAGGTATGCTGGGAAAAAGCGTGGCGAAACTATAATGCTGAGGTGTTCTGTTAAGTTATCAGTAACTGTTGTGAAGCCATGCCGCACGGACGTGAACTCTCCGAGTTCCAACGTGGACTCATCATCGGATGTTATTTAAGTAATGTTTCTATACGAAACATTGCAGCCAAACAGGATATACCAAAGTCGACTGTAGTGGATGTTATCATGAGATGGAAGCACGACGGTTCAACTAACGCGAAAAAATGTTCCGGACGACCACGCAAACTGACGGAACGTGATAGAAGAAGTCTGGTACGACATGTCAAGAAGTCCCGCACGTCCTCTGCCGCTTCCATCGCTGAGGAGGTAGGAAGAGCATCCGGTACCTCCGTTAGTACTGTAACTATCCGCAGAGAGATGCACAGACTCGGTTATTATGGTAGAGCAGCTGTACACAAGCCACTGATTACAAAAGTTAATGCCACGTGTCGTTTGGCCTGGTGTGTCTCCCGTCGTTCCTGGACCGTGGAGGACTGGAAAACTGTTCTTTGGAGCGACGAGTCGCGGTATTCACTCTTCCAGTCTGATGGGTGTGTTTGGGTGTGGCGACAGCCCGGAGAACGGCTTCTTCCTGACTGTGTACGTCCAACGGTGAAGTTCGGTGGAGGGTCCATCATGGTATGGGGTTGTTTTTCCTGGCTAGGGCTCGGCCCGTTGGTTGTTATACCCACTACCATGAACGCTGACGTTTATCTCGACGTTCTGGACAATTCGGCCCTCCCTACACTGTGGCAATACTACGGAGATGGCCATTGTTTGTTTCAACAGGATCGAGCTCCCTGCCATACTGCAAGGCGTGTGCAGGACTGGTTTCGTGAAAATAAGGTGGATTTGTAAGACTGGCCTGCTCAGAGCCCCGATCTCAACCCAATCGAGCACATGTGGGACGAACTGGAGTGACGGATACGAAACTGCACACCACGCCCGGCTTCACTTGCATCTCTTGCATCAGCTCTGCAAGAGGAATGGCGAGCCATTCCTGCACAGACTTACCGAAAACTGGTGGAAAGTATGCCTCGACGTGTTGATGCTGTAATAAAAGCAAAGGGGGACCTACTGGTTACTAAATGCCATAATAAAACCATTTTCCCAAAACCATGCGGTGTCCGAATACTTTTGATCATATAGTGTATATATGCATAAGGGAAAAAAATTAACAAATTTGTTTTTATAATTATTGTCTGAAAAAATGGTAGGTCGCAAAAGAATAAAGAAATAAAAATAAATATAAATTGAAAAAATTACAAATAATACACGTACACATGTATACCCGCATAACCAAATATAATATCATATACACACATATATACAAACACACACACACTATATATATATACACATACAAGCTTGACCATCGAAATGAGAAATCATCGCGCAGAACCTTTGTGAGGTTGTAAGGTAAGGTACATACACACATATATATATATATATATATATATATATACACATTTAACTACATACATACATACATACATACATATACACACATACATATACACACACATATACATACAAACACATTAACTGCATGACCACACACATACTCACATACACATACATACATACACATACACGCATACAGCAAAAAATTGAAAAATAAAATTGTAAGAGAAACAAAAGACAAAAAACAATTTTTTAACAAGAAGTTTTGGGATGGCCATGGGCAACCCTTTGTCGCCCCTTCTCTCCAATATTTATATGGAGTTTT
>JAJOZX010002681.1:30000-50000 GCA_023014485.1 Bathynomus jamesi | reverse complement strand
ACGAGAAATTCGTATAACGAGCCAAAAGAATGGGGGAAAATTACCTTGCATAACGAGCGACACTTTGCTTAACGAGCAAAATATTTAAAAATAAAATAACATCTTTTCAACGCAAAAGCAAAATAAATACAGTAGGTCGCGGAGTCCATCCGAGCGTCTTACTTACGTTGACTCGCTTTCTTTATCCCCAAGTCTCCTCCTGCATGTCCACCCCCAAGTTCAACGTGTGGGTGACTCACTGCCCAGTGCTGTTTCCCTCGTTTTCTTGCCTCGCGGCTCTTAGTCTGTTTTGTCAGGGGAGGACGAAGAAACGCCCGTAGCAGAACAACAACCCTCCAGTGCAATAAGGGAGATGCTGAGATCTTGGGAATCTGTTGTATCATACGTTGAAAAGCATCATCCTAATAAGCAGTGACTATGCGATCTACAAATTTATTTAATGATAATGTTATCACGCATTTTCGTCAAAATTTAAAGCGTAGACAAAAACAAATGTCTCTAGACAGTTTCCTCGTGAAAAAGGATCCAAAAGAAAGTGAAAGTGCCTCTAAAAAATTTAAACTAGTGACTGTGAGCTCGTCGAGAATGTTATTGCATTGAACGAAGACGATTCTCCTCCTTCCCTCAATAACCCTCTCCTCTCCCCTGTCTCTTCATTTCCTTTGCGTGCGTCAGGAGCACCTTCTCTCTTCGTAAGTTATTTATAAATTTCACCGTTTACTAATTATTTACATTCTCTTTTGGGTTAATTTTTATTAATAATCTTTTCATTTCATGCAATAATAATTTAAAAACGCCTTTAAATATCATTATAAATATTATTTTAAGTATTTTTTAAGCATGGAACGCATTATCATATTTTACATTGATTCCTATGGAAAAAATTGCCTTGTTTAACGAGCATTTTGCATAACGAGCACAATTCGGGAACGAATTATGCTCGTTAAGCAAGGTTCCACTGTATATATATATATATATATATATATATATATATATATATATATACAGGGCATCCCAAAAAATGTATACACACTTTAACAGCTGATAGCTCAATTGATGTTTCTTTCTTTCCAAGTTAAATCCATTAGAATTAATAATGGCAGTCAGACTAAGCTTTGAACAAAGGAAATTCATTCTAAAATGCTACTGGAAGTGTGAAAATGCAGTTGAAGTGCAAAGACAGTTTAGGAGGGAGTTTCAAACAGATACACCAACGCGACTTACCATCACTCGAATTAGAGATAAGTTTGAAGCCGATGGAACTGTTCAGAATGTCCACAAGAAGCGTTCCGGAAGACCACGGACATTGACAAGCCCCACAAAGCAAGAAAGAGTACTGGAAACGTATCACCAAAGTCCAAGAAAATCTGTGCGGCAAGCGAGTCGTGAGGTAGGAATCTCAGAATCGTCTGTCCAACGCATTTTGAAGCGCTGTCAATGGAAAAGTTACATTCCAAGATTAGTCCATGCTATTAATGAAGATGATCCGGACCGAAGAGTGGAGTATTGCGAGTGGTACTTGGCACAATGTGGATGTGGATTGGATGAAGGGGGTTTCGTAGAATACCCTCCGCGTTCACCAGACCTCACACCACTAGACTTTTTTTTATGGGGATACTTAAAAGACAAAGTCTACGCTATAAAACCTGCAACAGTCGCTGAATTGAGAGCAGCCATTGAACGAGAACACACAAATACCAAACGAAATGTTTCGTGATGTTTGCAATTCCATTGCTTCGCGTTATCAGCAGTGCCTGGACCAGAACGGACGTCAGTTTGAAAACAGGCATTGACAAAACAATTAAATAATGTCTGTAGATTCTATTACATTTTGAAAATGAAATGTATTTTAATAAACACTGCCTTTATAATTATTTAAAGTGTGTGTACATTTTTTGGGATGCCCTGTATATATATATATATATATATATATATATATATATATATATATATATATATATATATATAAGCAAACAACCAAAAGGAAAAGGAAACACAAAGTCCGAGCGCTTCGTGATATATTCACATTATCAAGGAGGAACAGAAATCTATTTTCTGTTCCTCC
Source organism: Bathynomus jamesi (assembly GCA_023014485.1). Classification (NCBI taxonomy): domain Eukaryota; kingdom Metazoa; phylum Arthropoda; class Malacostraca; order Isopoda; family Cirolanidae; genus Bathynomus; species Bathynomus jamesi. The sequence continues at coordinate 47,935 of JAJOZX010002681.1, read as the reverse complement.
TTGATAATGTGAATATATCACGAAAGCGCTCAGACTTTGTGTTTCCTTTTCCTTGTGGTTGTTTGCTTATTAATAAGGTCACGTGTTATTTTGTGATTCTAGTGTATATATATATATATTATATATATATCGTAAAGAACGACCCTTGTATAGGAGAACATTCCGCGCAAGATGAGAAGAGTGAAAAATGAGGTAACCACCCGGGAATCGAACCCGGGATCTTCCAATTGTCGGTCAGATATGATAACCACTACACCATGGTCCTCAGTCGATCAGAAGTCGTAATTCCTCTACATACGCGCAGAAACCAATGCCCTGAGGGGGCACCTCCCGCATGCTGTATCTATATATACACATTTCAACTGCAAAGAACATGCAGTATAAATAACGTAAAGAACGATGCTTGTATAGGAGAACATTCCGCGCAAGATGTTCTCCTATACAAGCGTCGTTCTTTACGTTATTTATACTGCGTGTTCTTTGCAGTTGAAATGTATGTATGTATATATATATATATATATATATAATGGGATGAATTTCACAATTAAACATGTGAAATGAATGAATGCTGCAAACCCACAATTTGTGGGTTTGCAGCATATATATATATATATATATATATTTTTTTTTTCTTAGGTTTAGGAAGAACCGATTCGCCTCTATTTAAAAGGGCATATCTTGGTGGAAAAACAAAGAAAAAGTGAGAGGAAAGACAGAGGAGAAAGAAAGGGTGGAGCGGACAGTTGAAGTGGAAAAAGACCAAGGACTGCAGAGTCGAGCCCCATCATCCTTGGGTGCTAGGGCCGGGAGGGTGCACGTGAAACCTCCAGGAACAAGCACGTACAAACGAGCACAAAGAGTACTCAAGAGCACGAGCTTAGAACCCCCTTACGGGATATATATATATATATACCGGGTGTCCGAGAATTATCTGTATAATTTTTGGCTGTTATTAAAAGTCAACCATACAGTGTAGAAATTCCAGTGTTGTCCCATTTTACAGAGAATCTCATTAAGTTTTTTCTGATACCACATTTTGATAAGTTTTTTAGAAATGTACGTGGGTGGCAGACATTGATGATTTAAAAGCAAGAATCACAGCTGCTATTGAGTGAATTGATGTGGATATGCTGCAGCGTACATGGCAACATTTGGAGTATCGATTGGATGTTTTGCGAATCACTAATGGTGCACATATCGAATGTTTGTAACAACGTTACTTTAATAAAAGAAACTTTTGAAAATACAGATTCTAAATAATCTTGTTTAAGAATTTTACGTGTGTTATCAAGAATTTTATTAAAAGATGAAATTGTACAGATAATGTTCGGACACACTGGAATTTCTAAAAAACTTGTCAAAACTTGGTATCAGAAAAAACTTAGAGATTCTCTGTAAAATGGGACAACACTGGAATTTCTACACTTCATGGTTGACTTTTAATAACAGCCAAAAATTGTACAGATAATTCTCGGACACCCTGTATATATAAATAAATAAATAATTGAGAAACCTCATACCCATCTTGTATATTACTTGAATTAACCTACCTAAAACTAAATTCATAAATTTTTGAGAAGTACTGGGGCAAGTGCCTAAACCAAAAGGGTCCACTGTATATGTGATTTTGCAGTAATAAAAGCTGTATAAGCTCTACTTTCTTTTGCAAGAGGTACCTGATATAGTGATATAAGTGTGGTAAATACTAAAAATTTACCTATTAACACCTTTTCACAAGCAATTGTGAGCCCAGAACAAAGGCTCTTAGTGCACATTAGGAGGGTGTACATTAGGAGGGGTCGAAACATATCAAAAATAGTTTCTCCAATTCCACAGTATGCACGTACAGTAGGGTGCCACACACTATAGGGGCAGTTTTTTTTTAGAATTTGGAAATTTCGAATGGCCCTTAGTCATATTGTTTGGTTGGATGAGAAAACCCTAAATATGAAGTTTGAGCCCGATCGAAGTACATTTAGAGGTTCCGCATCGACCGTTTCTGTTGTACCGTGTGTTCGAAATAATGGATTTATCTGGGAAACCTGTAACCATGGCACTATTACATATATACAGGGTTGAAAAAAAAAAAAAACCAATGGTTTTAAAAAAAAAAAAAAAAACTTAACTCAGATAACTCAATTAGGTACTGGTACTCAGAAATTAGAATTGCTGACTGTCTCATTTTTTAATTGGAAGATGTTAGATGTAAGAAGTGCTAACTTCACAAAAATGAAAATAAACCTAATAACAATTTATATTTGTAGCTACATGCGTTTATAATGTAATTGATACAGGTAACTTCAATCCTTTTATGTGCAATGCCACTATTAAATAGGCCTGCTAGTGCAAGGTAGCTATATTATATACTACCGTACATACTAGGCTACCCTGAACTGATGGTTTTTAGGTCTTATCAATATAAATATAAGTTTTAGTTTTAGAGCTATTAGTTTATGAATTAAATAATTTGTGTTGTAAAAATTGAAATTATAAAAAAACAAAAAACCCAGAAAAACATGGTTTTTTTTAAATGGTTTAAACCATTTGGGTTAAACCAGCCAACCCTGCATATATATTGCTATAATTTATGCATTTCATAAATTTAAATATTTATAATTAATATTTGCTTCTCATTGTATATATTTTCACTACTTTTCAGCATTGAGATCTGGCAACAGCGCAACGCCGGGTTAGTGTGGTGAGTCACACTGTCACAGTCTTCAGTCAATCAGTCTCCTTCACGCATTCAACGCGTGATCATCTCGTGATGGCTACCGCAAGCTCACTGAGATCCAAGACCGAGATATGGCTAATCGGACACGCCAACCCAAGCCCCCTAACGGGAAACAGGTTACCTTCAAATGGTGAAGTGCTTCGCCGGTTTATACAGTTTCATAAGGTGCAAAAACAACTTCTAGCCGAGGCGGCGCGTAATGTGATCGTCGAGGTGTATACTTTCTGGGCTATGGCCAGAATCCCGACCATGACCTCCAAAAGCGCCGCGCGAAAACTGCTTAGACTTTACGACAATTGGCAGGCACTGCAGCGCAGCCGGAAGCGGTCCGGCGCCACAGGTGAGGCAGCCAGGGCGGCCTTCACCGAGGGACTCGATGACATTTTTGACGTGGCTCTCGACAACGCCCTCTCCGTCATCACCATCCAGGAGGATCGCGACTTCCTTCTTGCTCAACGCGAAAAGGGTCGCCGTGGTGTCATGTCCGGGGTGGACAAAATCCTCACTGGAATTGAGCAACGTGCATCCGCGCGTGAAGCTGCCAAAGAAAGGCAACGCCAAAAGCAATCAGAGCAATCACTGGCAACAGCAACCCTTACATCATCAAACTCGTCGTCGTCGCCTAATTGCTCGACAGAAGAGGAAACCAATCCACCTACAAAGCGCCGTCGCAAAAAGAACATTATGACTCAAGACCTAGCGTCGGCACTGGACCGGACCAAAACAAGCAACCGTGGAGCCGTTCAACTCATGAAAGCAGCTGCTTCCAGTCTGGATATTCAAGACACAGATGAACTGGCTCTCAGTCACGAGACGATTCGGCGTTGGCGATTGCGTCATCGAGGGGAAATCGCCAAAGAAGTGAAGATGACGTTCGATCCCAGTGTCCCGCTCATCGTTCACTGGGACGGGAAGATGGTCTCCGACTTCAGCGGCAAGAAGGTCGATCGCCTCGCCATAGTCGTGTCCGGCGACGGCGTCGACAAACTTCTCTCCGTGCCGAAGCTGCCTGCTGGAACTGGTCGCGCCCAAGCAGATGCTGTGCTGAACTCGTTGGATGACTGGGGAATCGCTGATCGTGTCGTCGGGCTCTCCTTTGACACGACAGCTGCCAACACGGGCGTCGTTTCGGGCGCTTGCGTCTTCATCGAGCAGGGCCTTCACCGCCAGCTGCTGAACCTGGCCTGTCGGCACCACATGCTAGAATTGGTGGCAGAGAAAGCCTTCATCGAGTGCATGGGCCCCTCCTCTGGTCCTGACATTAAACTGTTCTCGCGACTGAAGGAGCGCTGGCAATCCGTCTGCACCGACCAATTCAGCGCCATCTCCAAGGAAGACCTTACTAAGCCGCTGCTCAAGGCGCGAGACGATCTGATCGCGCGTTTCAAGGGTCACATCACCAAGGGCCAGCCGCGGGACGACTACCGAGAGCTCCTGGAGCTGGCGATCATAGCGCTTGGAGGCGTCCCCCAGCGAGGTGTGCGCTTCATGCGACCGGGCGCACTCCACCGCGCCCGGTGGATGGCCAAAGTGATATACGCCATCAAGCTCCACCTCTTCCGGCAGCAGCTCCCCATTAAGGCTCGCGAGGCCCGGGGCATCCTGCGCTTCGTAAACTTTGCGCTGCTGGTTTACATTCCGGCCTGGTTTACGGCGCCCCTTCCCGCCGCTGCCCCTCGAACTGACCTGGCGATGCTCAAGGCGCTGGTTGACTACGACAAGGTGGACAAGGACGTGTCCAAGGCTACCTCCCCTGTGTTTCGACGACATCTCTGGTACCTGAGTGAACACCTGGCCGCCCTCGCTCTCTTCGATGACGACACTCCGCTGGAGGAGAAGAGTCGAATTGCGACGGCCATCAAGGATGTCGAGGGCACCGAGGAGCCACCCAAGCGCATTGCCCTGGACGTCTGCCCGGAGGAGCTCGAGCGAAAGACAGTCGCAGACTTTTGCACGACATCCAGCACGCTTCTTTTCGAGCGGCTCGCGATCAATACTTCTTTCCTAGAGTTGGAGCCGGCTACCTGGTCGAACAATGCGTCCTACCTGGCGGGGAAACGCCGTGTCTCTACGTTGAGCGTTGTCAATGTCCGGGCGGAGCGAGGGGTCGCGCTGATGCAGAACTACAATCTCGCACTCACCAAGGACGAGGAGCAACGGCAGTACTTGATGCAAGTCGTTGAGAAGCACCGCAAAGAGCACCCGAGCGCCCGCAGCGGAAATCCTTAACGGGTTTGGGAGTACTTTATGGTATATTTGAATTTGCTTCATTTTTATAGGGTGTTACTCCTATTAATCCTGTATAACAATGTATAATCGTATATACTTTATTTCTTAGTTATTATTTTGATTTATATGGCCAGTAGGCTCAGTATATTACTATGATTAATACGGAATAAAATGTTTTTTATTTTAATAATATTTTGTTTTGTTGCAATAAAATTGAAATTGATTTAATGATTTTGTATTATTAATAACATTACACACAGAGAATAGTATCCTGCTACCCAGGCATGGTGGGACAAGTTTATTCCAATTAATTATGAAATAATGTTGAACAATATTGTTAAGGTGTTTGCACTGTTTGCTAGTTGCGTATTGTGTTGTTATAAGCTGGTTGCCGGTTGGTGTGGTTTGGATTACAAAGCATAAACGTATTAAGGTGAAACTTTGAAAAAAAACTTTTGAACCGCGACAAAAATATTAATATAAAAAAAAATATTGGAGATGGAATAAACTTAATGCTATGGAAATATAGCTGTGACTGTCCTCTACGCCATGGTATATGATAGCATTTATATTGACATTGTACATGTTACTTTACCCCTTGGAGCTGGAGCAATTTCTTGGAGAAACTCATTACTTCTGACACGTGGTACGCCAGAGATGGTCGATGCGGAACCCCTAAATATCCTTCAATTTGGCTAAAATTTCATATTCAGGGCTTTTTCACCCAACCTAACAATCCCACAAAGGGCCGTCTAAAAATCAAAAAATGATTTTTATGTGGCACCCTAACGTACAGTTGACCCTCGACTTACGTCGTCACTGTCTTACATAATTTTGAGTTACGAGAAGTCCCCCATTGACTGTAATTGATTCGTCTTACATAATTATTTTGTGTTGCGTAATAGCTGCGTAATCACAAACGCAGTGCGTGACCACTCACTGGCAGGACACCGGGTATTTCATGTTATTTCATTGTTATTTTTACTGTGCATTATATAACTCTCTCCAATGTAAGTAAATTAATTTCATTATTAATTTTTAATATGTATTTTCTTTTACAGATAGTGTTTCTTAATAATAATTATTAATTACCATTATAATTCTGTTTACATACACTGTTTAAAATTTTTTTAATTATTTTATTATTTTCAATACTTTTTGGGGTCCTGGAATGGATTACCCGATTTACATGTATTTTGGGGTTTGACTTACATCATTTTTGAGTTAAGTAACTCATCTCGGAATGGATTAATTACGTAAGTCAAGGGTCGACTGTAGTTGGAAATGATAATCTCAACATCATGTAAAAAAAAATGAGTATATGTGACCCCCCCCATTTTACTCTCTCCACAGATATAAACCCCAAATGTGACAATCATGCATTATATTAAGTCTTAAGTAGATTAGATTAATTTGGATAGATTATTTAGATAGATTGAATAGATTACATAGATTAATTTAGATAGATTAGATGAATTATATAAATTGTCACATTTTTTTGTTTAGTTTCAGATTGATTGAATGAGATGATTTAATTCCAAATGAGTTATGATTTAATTCAGATTGAATGATTCAATTGCTAGAATTTAACAATTAGTTTCTTGTTATAATGCTACTAGGCAGGTCCGGCACCAGCCTATTTGGTGCCCTTAGCAGGACTGCAGCTGGCGCCCCACCCGCCTCCCACTTCACGATTGGGTTTGCCCACAAAGTAATCAAGGTACCATATTGAAGAAACTATTTGCCTTACACTGATCTATTTTAATTTGCTAATACATACATTTATTATAAAATTATAAAATCATTTCACAGTTCAAGAAAGTGTCATGACCAATCAAAACAGCGAGTAAAGCGAGGCATATGTAGTAACAAATCAGAACGCTCAAAAGTGCTAAAATATGCGTGCAAAAAGGACATATCTACTGTTTTTTCCAAGCAAGAAGGGCATATGTCACATAAAAACAGTTATTTGCTTATTGACGACTCCCGGAACTCATATTAAGCCATAAATAAGCCGAGTCGCTTATTGATGACTCCCGTCTGTGCGCGCAACATTTTTAAATCGCTTATTTACGACTCCCGTCCCTAAAGGGTTAAAGGTTGTGATAGTGAAAGTTCTATAATGACCCAATAAGATGAATAAGTTAATTATGTAAATATCAGTCAAGCTAAACTGGTGTACATACGTCGTACAACCTTTCATCATTTGTCTATGCTTCTCATTCCTTCATTATTTTTTTCATGTTGTTCTTACATAATACTATCAGACGTGCACAGGGCGGGAGGCGCTGGCGCCCCCCAGATCTTTGGCGCCCTTAGCATTTACTAACCTCGCCTAATGGAAGCGGCGGCCCTGCTACTAGGACTAAATAAGTGAAATCATGGCGACAAGAAGCAAAACGCACAATTCAACATTTGGTCACCCTGCAGAATTTCCACCTTCAGTGACTTTCAAACGCTGATGTATTTAGGCATTAATTATTGGTAAGAAAACAAGAACTGATTTCGAAAGGTTCTAGAACAGCAAAAGAATGTTACAGAATTGTCACTAAAGATGTGGAAGCCATTTGGGAGAAGTTTTCCTTTCCACATATAGGATTTGAAGGAATAGCTACAAAAGTTGAATGATGATAGAATCTGCAGCAAAGCTAAATAAAGTACCATTAAAACAAAGAACCAACAGTTTTCAGCAGAAGGTGGAGACATTCAATGAAATGTTTGATATTTGTACTTGTACTTGTTACGATAAAAAATTCAGTTGAATGGATTGCAGATGTGATATTAGAGTTCCAATGATTGAGTGGGAGTCTTTTGTGGGGCAGAAACAAAGAAAAAACCAACTAGGACCAATCGACAGAATAACGACTTCCGCAAGAAAAAGGACTCACGATAGAGTTAAAGGATTAGAAAGAAGAGCCAAGATAAGCCTAGATATGAATGTCGCCTCAACCAGCAAACTGGACCCTTTACATATTATGGAAGATGAGAGCATGGAAATTGATGATGACAGCGATGATATTGACTTTGTTCCGGATTTTGAGCTGAGAGAAAACCATCAGAACAGAATTATTTATGATAACTTAACAATAACAGCAGATAGGTACCATGTAAGTTACAGAGCTACTGCAGCTATAGTAAATGCAGCTTTGAAGGATATGGAAATATTAGACAAAACCAATATGTTGGATAGGAAAAAAGTGGAAAGAGAAAGAATATGTGTGGGTAAAAAGAACATAATCAAAGTGAAATCAGAGAAGATGCAGATTGAAGGCATTGGATTTGATGGTTGAAAAGATCAAACTAAGACAAAGAAGGGAATGGAGTACGAAGAACATTATGTAATAGTCAAAGAACCTGGTAATGTTTACATGAATCATATAGCTCCAGATAATGGAACTGCTTGTTGTATTGCAGATGAAATAATAACTTTTATAGTTGATTTTAATAGCAAAGAATCCCTCAAAGCTTTGCTATGCGATGGCACCCCAGTGAACACTGGCAGGATTGGTGGAGTGCTAAAATTGATTAAATTATATCTGGACAGGCTGGTACAATGGCTGATTTGCCTTTTGCATGTAAATGAACTGCCCTTCAGGGACGTATTTGAAGCAATTGATGGAAAAACTTCGGGACCAAACACCTACAAAGGTTCTCTTGGAAATAAACTGAGAGGATTTGACCAAACTGGATATAGTTGATTATACCCCTGTAGAGGGCAACATTAAAGAAGTATCGGCTGATAATTAAAAGTTTCAGCAGTGACCAAAAATATATGTATGAAATGTGCATTAGCATACACGTGACCCAACAATTCAGCGCAAAGACAATTCAGCGCGAAAATACCAACAAAGAAGAAGAAAGAACAAATCCAGAGGGAAGAGAGGCTTGCAACTGTTAGGTTAGGTTAGGTTAGGTTTCTAGTTTTTGAAATAAGATCTTAATTTTAACAATTCTAACAAATTTTGTTTTTTTAAATAAAATTTTAATAACACTGGCCAACAAAATGAAACTTTTTTCTCATCACAAACATGATCATACTTTTCTTAATGCATGTTTCGCGCTGATTCCGAATCTGGTTTTATTTTTTTTCTAGCACGTATAGTTATATAGATACACTGGTTTTGATATTTTTAAGTTTTTGATATTGCTATAAGAAAATTTATGGATGTATAGATCACACTTAGGAATGCTAAACAACAAATACATCATATACTTTATTCAATGTACTTATAAATAAAGAATATATACATTATTTTATTAAAAGCGCTGTGAGTGTGATTTCCTTTTGTAAATTTGGCCTGGATTGTCACGATACAGCATCCAACAATGGTCCGCCATCATGCTTTCATTCCAATATCCTTGGTAGCGCTTCTCCATCATCTGAATATCTTGATGGAAACGCTCTCCTTGCTCGTCACTCACTGCACCAAGGTTTTCAGGAAAGAAATCTAAGTGGGAATGCAGGAAGTGAATTTTTAACGACATTCGACACTCCATTTCTTTGAAGGCATCAAGGAGGTTCTTGACTCCATCCTTATACGCAGGTGACTTGTTGCTTCCAAGAAAGTTTTCACATATCCATTTGAACGCCAGCCAAGCCTTCAATTCCAGCGGACTTAAGACTTTTTCAAATTCAGTGTCATTCAAAACCTCCCTTATTTGTGGCCCAACAAAAATTCCTTCCTTCAATTTTGCTGCAGTAACCTTCGGAAATTTCCTTGAAAGGTATTGGAACCCTTCAGAATTGACTTTACCCATTGCTTTAACAAAATTCTTCATTAAACCAAGTTTAATGTGAAGAGGTGGCAGATAGATCTTTTGGGGATCCACTAAAGGGACAGACTGGACATTGCTTATCCCTGGGACATGTATACCTAAGTGGCCAGTCACTTTTGGTGTAATGTCTATAGTGGCGCGACTGTCCCACAGGCAAAGGAAACAACAAAATTTTGTGAATCCTGACTGCATACCCATAAGCATTCCTATAACTTTTAGATCTCCACAAACATTCCATTGATGACTGTCGTATTTGATTGCCTTAAGTAGTATATCCAATTGTCATATGTCTCTTTTAGATGGACAGAATGGGCAAAGGGATGGATGGCATTATATTACCATTATGCAAAAGAACTGCTTTCAGGGTCATTCTTACATTGTCGAGGCATGTTGACTGACCTGAGCAAACTATAAATTCAAAAAAAATGTAAACCAACTTGACACAGCAAGTTCTTGGACTGGACTGATCTTTTGACACACAAAGCACGGCGTTGTTGCCTGAATCACAATGCTGCTAGACGTAAAAGCTCTCACCTGAAATACATAAGATGTATAATTAAGATAATTGAAATCAATAACATGAATAAACTAAAAAAACACAATAAAATAAACACAATCAAATGTTGAAATATTAGTATTTTGCCTATTTAAAATGGTTAAATCTGTGTAGTTATATATATGCCTTCATCTTGAAAACTATACGTGCTAGAAAAAATCTGAATGCAGTTTTGGAATCAGCGTGAAAAATGCTATCTGGCCACCACAAATTTTACTCTGATGAAAAATCTTTGTTGACCAGTGTAATTATACTCCTTTGAATTTTATCTCTGATTTGTCACTCCGTTATGGTATTTATGTCACTCCTTTGAAATGTCACTCCTTCGATACAGACCCAATTTAGCATATATATAAATATACAAATTTTTCTCTCTTTATTTATTGCGATTTATTTTATTATTTTAACTAAACTTTTACTGTACTGTCTTGCGCTGAATTGTCTATCCCCACAAAGCCTTAATTTTACTACCTTAAACTATACCCTTTCTATCAACATATGCGTCTAATCAATTTTTAAACATGTTTATAGACGTGCTACTAATTACTTATACCTCCAGCTATTTACTATTCTATGCGTACAAAAGTTTTTCGCAACTGCTGTCTTGAACCTTCTACTTGTCAACTTACACCCGTTATTTCTAGTCCTATTTATTGAGATATTTCGAAAAAGCTATCTCTATCTACGTTATCGATCCCATTCATAATTTTGAAAACCTGGATTAGATCACCCCTTAACCTCCTAGTCTCAAGTGTTGTCAATTTTAACTCCTTAAGCCTATCCTCATACGACTTTGACCTAAGCGACGGAATCATCTTAGTTGCTCGTCTTTGATATACTATTAGGATATATATATATATATATATATATATTATATATATATATATATATATCCCCGCAAGGGGGTTCTAAGCTCGTGCTCTTGAGTGCTCTTTGTGCTCATTTGTACGTGCTTGTTCCTGGAGGTTTCACGTGCGCCCTCCCGGCCCTAGCACCCAAGGATGATGGGGCTCGACCCTGCAGTCCTTGTCATGGTCTTTTTCCACTTCAACTGTCCCCTCCACCCTTTCTTTTTCCTCTGTCTTTCCTCTCACTTTTTCTTTGTTTTTCCGCCGAGATATGCCCTTTTAAATAGAGGCAAATCGGTTCTTCCCGAACTTAAAAAAATAAAAATATATATATTTACTGGGATATACTATTAGGCTATATATATATATATATAATATAATATATATTTACTGGGATATACTATTAGGCTATATATATATATATATATCAGTGGCGGCTCGTGGTAATTTTACTTACGCATGCAGTCGCATGCATTACAGTGTAGTACATATTAGATAAGCTGTATTTTGTCTTTTATGGTATTCTTATGAGTTATGTAGTAACCGAGGATAGAACCAATATTATATTAATAATATTAATAATTTTAACTATTTTTTTAACTTAAATAATAATTTTAAATTCACTGAGTATATTATTTACGCATGCAGTGCATGCCTTGCATTCATTAAGAAGCCGCCCCTGATATATATATATTTACTGGGATATACTATTAGGCTATACCGTATATGTATATATTTACTGGGATATACTATTAGGCTATACTGTATATGTATATATTTACTGGGATATACTATTAGGCTATATATATATATATTTACTGGGATATACTATTAGGCTATATATATATATACTGTATATATATATATACAGGGCGTCCCAAAAAAATGTATACACACTTTAACAGCTGATAGCTCAATTGATGTTTCTTTCTTTCCAAGTTAAACCCATTAGAATTAATAATGGCAGTCAGACTAAGCTTTGAACAAGGAAATTCATTCTAAAATGCTACTGGAAGTGTGAAAACGCAGTTGAAGTGCAAAGACAGTTTAGGAGGGAGTTTCAAACAGATCCACCAACGCGACTTACCATCACTCGAATTAGAGAAGTTTGAAGCCGATGGAACTGTTCAGAATGTCCACAAGAAGCGTTCCGGAAGACCACGGACATCGACAAGCCCCACAAAGCAAGAAAGAGTACTGGAAACATATCACCAAAGTCCAAGAAAATTGGTGCGGCAAGTGAGTCGTGAGGTAGGAATTTCAGAATCGTCTGTCCAACGCATTTTGAAGCGCTGTCAATGGAAAAGTTACATTCCAAGATTAGTCCATGCTATTAATGAAGATGATCCGGACCGAAGAGTGGAGTATTGCGAGTGGTACTTGGCACGATGTGGATGTGGATTGGACGAAGGGGTTTTGTAGAATACCCTCCGCGTTCACCAGACCTCACACCACTAGACTTTTTTTTATGGGGATACTTAAAAGACAAAGTCTACGCTATAAAACCTGCAATAGTCGCTGAATTGAGAGCAGCCATTGAACGAGAATGCACACAAATACCAAACGAAATGTTTCGTGATGTTTGCGATTCCATTGCTTCACGTTATTAGCAGTGCCTGGACCAGAACGGACGTCAGTTTGAAAACAGGCGTTGACAAAACAATTAAATAATGTCTGTAGATTCTATTACATTTTGAAAATGAAATGTATTTTAATAAACACTGCCTTTATAAGTATTTAAAGTGTGTGTACATTTTTTGGGATGCCTGTATATATATATATATATATATTTACTGGGATATATATATATATATATATATATATATATATATATATATATATATATATAACCTTACCTTACAACCTTACAAAGGTTCCGCGTGATGATTTCTCATTTCGCGAAGGTCAAGCTTGTCGCCCCTCCTCTCGAGTTGGCCTGCTGAAGTAGTGAGTTGGATTCTTGCGCGCTCCACCTCACATAGCCAGGTACGCCCGGCTCATCGGGGATTGTTCTGAGCCAGTCGTCTAGTCTTCTTTTGAAGATTTCCACTGCAACTCCCTTCGTGTTTCTTAGGTCTTTGGGCAACTGATTAAACAGTTTTGGTCCTCTCACTACAAAACTATTTTCTTTCAGGGTTAAGGATGTTCCCTGTCTCGCCTTCAATTTGGGAATATGACACAGTCTACCGCTTCTACTTTCCATCATTGTTTGGGGAGTTATGGGATTCAGAGTAAGATTAGGGACTAGTTTCTCCATTATTTTCCAAGTGTAAATAATGGTGTATCTCTCTCTCTCCTCCTTTCCAGTGAATATAGGTCTAGTTCTCGTAACCTTTCCCAGTAATTTAGTTCTTTGCACCCATTGATCTTGGCTGTGAAGCTTCTTTGGATCCCCTCCAGCTGTCTAATGTCTTCTTTTTATATGGGGAAGTTAGGACTGAGCAGTATTCTAATTTGGGTATTATCAGGGTTTTCAGTAGAGGAATCATTACATTCCTATCCCTTCGTTTAAAAGTTCTCAATATCTGACCCATTATTCTCTTTGCTCTGTTTACTGCTATCTTATTTTGTGTTTCAAATTTCGCATCATCTGTCATTACAACCCCTAAATCTTTTGCTCTGGAATTTCTCTGAATTCCTGTCCATTTGGGTATAATATTCCATGCACTTTAGGTCTTCTCTTTTTCCGTACCGTAATAGCTGAAATTTCTCGGTGTTAAACTTCATATTGTTGTCTTCAGTCCACTTGTAGATTTTGTTTATGTCGGTTTGTAGAGATCCTATGTCTTCTGGGTTTGTTATTTTTCTACTGATCTTTGTGTCATCCGCAAAGGATGTTACTGTGCTGTCTCTGTTAACGTCCTCATCTATGTCAGTTAGCATGATTATGAAGAGTAGTGGAGCTAATACTGTTCCTTGTGGTACTGAGCTGAGGACCTCTAATTCTGATGAAGATACTCCTTGTACTGTAAAGACTTGCCTCCGCTCACTAAGGAAATTATATATCCATTTCCCTACTTTTCCTGTTATTCCCATATATTTCAGTTTATGTATTATGATTCCGTGGTCACACTTGTCGAACGCTTTAGCAAAGTCTGTGTATAGTACATCATAGTTTTCATTACTTTCAAGTGAATCAATAATGTTGTTGTAGTGTTCCATTAGTTGTGATAGGCATGATCTGCCCGATCGAAACCCGTGTTGGTTATCATTGAATTTTTTCTGAGTTTCCAAAAAGTCATAGATTTTCTGTCTAACTATTCTTTCAAATATTTTAGTGAGATGAGATGTAAGCGACACTGGCCTATAGTTTTTGGCCTGGGATCGATCTCCTCCTTTATATTTGGGACTATGTTCGCGCTCTTCAGGATGCCCGGTATTTCTCCTGTGTCTAATGATATATATATATATATATATATATATAATATATATATATATATACACATGTATATACTGGGATATACTATATTAGGCTATATATATATATATATATATATATATACTGGGATATACTATTAGGCTATATTTAAAGAGATTCCTCTGCCGAGCAGTGCCCCCCATAGTACTGTGAGGTATTGAAAAACTCATGATCTTCACTTGCCCCACAAACACCTTTAAATGGGAGACCCATAATGGGTGCACACACATTTCTACATTCCTGTACAGTCTTTACAGCCACAACTACACTTTTCCTCGTAAGTGATATATTGTAATGTATATGGTTGTAGATTTTGACTTGGTCCGCAATCGATATGGACCGTGACTTGATGGATACCGTAATGAAATTGACTGGATTCTTTGGATCTGATATATTTGCATGTCCATTATAAATAGATATAGAGTGTAACATATTTGTGGATAGTAGTTTATTATGACTTGATTCTCTGGATCGAGAGATTCTATCCATAGTTTTAAATCGATAATTAATTATTTTTAAATTGATAATTATTTAGTTTCGTAAAAATTGGTCGTTGCCAATTTACCGGCAGTTTTACATGAATTTCTTATGTTCTTGTGGTTCGGAACCCACGTAAAATTGTAGGTCCCCTCCGCCACCACGGAGGACATACACAATACATGATTACGAACACAGTTAGGTAGACCAGCCATGAGTGGATCCTAGGGCCTTTGTTGGTCTCTAACATTATAACATTATATATATATTTACTGGGATATACTATTAGGCTATATATATATATATTTACTGGGATATACTATTAGGCTATATACCGGGTGTTTCAAAAGTCCCTCACCAATTTGATTTTCAATTTTCTTTGCAGCTAATCGACCAACGATGTTCATCTTGTGGTAAACTCTTACTCAATAGTTGAGAATTTTTTTGAGTCTACATTTGAAGTTTTGCTCCGTTTTCTTCTGCTACCATGCTGACTCTAGAGCAGAGGTGTAAAATCGCTGCATGGCAGGAGGTTTTTCAATCTGTGGTCGAAGTGCAGCGACGATTCCGGGCAGTCTACGGACAGCATTATGCACCGGATAGGAATACCATCGTCGCCACCCACCGGAAGTTTATGGAGCCAGATCCAGAAAGGACAAACCACGATCAGGAAGACCTCGAAGTGGGCGGAGTGAGGAGAATGTCGAAACTGTCCGTGAGGCGTTTACTCAGAGTCAAGGAAAGTCCATTCGGCGAGCTGCTGCGGAACTGAACATCAGCGCGACATCTATCCAACGGATTTTGCGGCGTGGTCTCAAGCTGTATCCATACAAGATCCAGGTGGTTCAGAAGCTGGAACCTCAAGACTACGATTGCCGGGTGGAGATGTGTGACACTGCTGCATCACTACGAAAGAGACCCATCGATCCTGGAGCACATGTGGTTCAGCGACGAAGCTCTCTTCCACCTTTCTGGTCGCGTCAATCGGCACAACACCCGCATCTTGGGAACTCACAATCCTGCGGAGATCCGTGAACATGAAAGGGACACGCCGAAATTGGTCGTCTGGTGTGCCATCTCCTCAGGGGCTGATTGGTCCGTTCTTCTTCCGGGATCAAGATGGAAATTCCGTGAACGTCAATGGAGACAATTACCTTCGTATGCTTCAGGAGTTCTGCATCCCCCAACTGTCAGCTGTAGCTGACATGCAAGAAGTCATTTTCCAGCAAGATGGTGCCCCTGCTCATTACTCGCGTGAGGTTCGCTCATTTCTGAATAAGCAGTTCCCGGATCGGTGGATTGGTCGCCGTGGTCCCATCGAATGGGCTGCTCTCTCGCCTGATCTTACCCCATGCGACTTCTTTTTGTGGGGCTACATAAGAGCAAAGTGTACGCCACCAAGCCGCGAGTCCTCCCCACACTAGAAGAATGGATCAGGAATGTGTGTGCTTCTGTTACTCCCGAAATGTTGTCCAATGTCGGCCAAGAATGCGTAAAACAGTGGCTCGCTTGTTTCGAAAAAGACTGTGCCCACGTTGAGGTGTACCAGTGACTTTCCAGTAGACTTATGAAGCCAAGTTTGATGCCACCAAAATTCTCATGAATCGTAGACTCAGCAACCAAATTGTCATTTGGTTCCTCTTGTAATTGCTATTTTAATAAAAATTTTAAAATAATGAGGGACTTTTGAAACACCCTGTATATATATATATATTTACTGGGATATACTATTAGGCTATATATATATATATATCTAATATATATATATACACAGGGTGGGCCGTAAGTTTCCATACATAGGAAAAATAAACATTTTTTTATGGACAACCATTTTTATTTATATAATATGCTCTACATGGTTGCCATTGTTTTGAAAACACATTTCAATAAGTGTTCCCCACTGTTGATGAACACGCATTAGCACAGTTGACGTTATGCTTGTAATGGCGTTGGTGATACGTTCCTTTTAGATGATTTATGTCTCGTATCTTTTCCTGATACACCATGGCCTTCAAATGCCCCCAAAGATAGAAATCAAGGGGGGTGAGATCTGGGGATCTGGGAGGCCACTCCACAGGACCACGCCAACCAATCCAAGCATCCGGAAACTGCTGATCCAAATACCGACGCACGTGAAGACCATAATGAGGTGGAGCTCCATCTTGCTGGAAGTAAACTGGGAAGTTACCTTCCTCGTTTAGCAGGGATGGGAAAATCTCTTCTTGCAACGTGTTAAGATACCTTTCGGCACTAAGATTTCCACTGACAAAAATTGGTCCAATAATTCTGTCACACCATATCCCGGCCCACACCATCACTTTACCGGCACCTTGCATCTTCGTCGGACTCAGCCAGTTAGGGTTAGCATTACTCCAATAACGTATGTTTTGCCGATTAACCTCTCCATTGATGTAAAAATTTGCTTCATCAGTAAACAAGATCTTACAACGCATATTCTTAGGGTATCTGAAACATAAAAACAAACTTTTAAATTTTCCTATGTATGGAAACTTACGGCCCACCCTGTATATATATATATATATATATATATATATATATATATATATATATATATATATATTTACTGGGATCCCCGCAAGGGGGTTCTAAGCTCGTGCTCTTTGTGCTCGTTTGTACGTGCTTGTTCCTGGAGGTTTCACGTGTGCCCTCCCGGCCCTAGCACCCAAGGATGATGGGGCTCGACCCTGCAGTCCTTGTCATCCTTGGTCTTTTTCCACTTCGACTGTCCCCTCCACCCTTTCTTTTTCCTCTCTCTTTCCTCTCACTTTTTCTTTGTTTTTCCGCTGAGATATGCCCTTTAAATAGAGGCGAATTGGTTCTTCCTGAACTAAAAAAAAAAAAAAAAAAAAAAAAAAATATTTACTGGGATATACTAT
>JAJOZX010002681.1:0-27500 GCA_023014485.1 Bathynomus jamesi | reverse complement strand
TGAAGCCAAATGGTCAGAGTTGGGATGGACAGTATTTTCGTGATATTATTCTATCCCAGCATGTCATTCCTTTTCTAAGAAACCCAAACAATGTTATGGATGTCGATCAGGTCACACTTCTGCACGATAAGGCCCCCCTGCTTTAAGGCATTAGCCACTCAACAGTTGTTGCTCAACCATGAGATTGATTTCTTTGGAAATGAAGAATGGCCAGGAAATTCTCCTGACCTGAACATCTGTGAACACATTGGATCAGTTATAAAGGACAAGGTTGAATGTCTCTTGTTTCAAGAATCTGCAGCAAATCGATTTTTGAAGGATACAATGACGCAACACATTGAAACTGTTTTAGCAAATTTGCGTAATGATCAAGATCTATTCATGTCACTTTTGGCAAGCTACCCAAAGCGAATTCAGGCTGTCTTGGAAGCCAATGGTGGGAACACCAAGTTTTAATTGTTTCTCATTAAATGCAGGATTAAATTCTCTTTTGTAAGGTATGTTTAATTTTACTGTACCTCTAACGGTTTAGCCCATGGGCAGGGGGGGCTAAGGTTTATTGGAGCCCTGTACTATAATGAACTTGAAAGTGTTGTGAAATTCACAGTTGCTGGATTATGGCTGACCATTATCTTTAATACTGGTACCAGAGACCTCTACAGATCTGACTTTTTTTCAACTACTCTTGACTCTTCCAACAGATCAAATGTTGTTTCACAAGAACAAAACAAGGTAATTAAATTTAGGCTGGGAAGTTGGATTAAACAAATGAACAAGTAGCAACTATGCTTTGGGTATTTGAAAGTCTAGATGAAGTCTAGATGAAGTCTAGATGAAGTCTAGATGGTGCTGACTGGGTAGGTGTTAGTATACACCCATGATAGATAGAAAATTACCACTGCTCTTGGCACATTTCATCAAATTTTATGCTGGCTATATGGTAGACTGAATCATTTACGCTTATTCTAGGTATAAATTTTCACTAAATTAAGTACTAAATTAAGGCTTAACATAAAGATGGAATTAGCATCTATTGTTCAAGACCAAAGAACAAATGAATCTGAAGAATCTGAAGCCTCTGTATCAAATGGACGTTTTGATATGGACTGGAAACCAAGTATTCCTTTGTCAAAATCTTTAAGTTTTTTACTAGTTTTCTAACAAAAAATAAGCCATTTCCAGTCAGAGGTGAGCATTGCAAACATTGTTAACTAAATCATAGTTTAATGGTAGCATTTAGGTAGCTCAACTGAAAATAAATAAATCATTATTGATTTGCCAAGAATTAGACTATACTGGAAAAGCAAAAGAATAAGAAAGCAAAACTATGTGAGAGCTTCTTGTAGTTCTCATATGCAAATCTCAGATTTATTTCTGTGACCACATAGAATCTCATTCTCAATATTTAGAATGACAAATAAATTTTACAAAACATAACTTAGGTCTGATATGAAA
Source organism: Bathynomus jamesi (assembly GCA_023014485.1). Taxonomy (NCBI): domain Eukaryota; kingdom Metazoa; phylum Arthropoda; class Malacostraca; order Isopoda; family Cirolanidae; genus Bathynomus; species Bathynomus jamesi. The sequence continues at coordinate 26,045 of JAJOZX010002681.1, read as the reverse complement.
TTGGTGTTCATGTTTCTTTTCAAATAAAGAACTTAAAATTTGAATTTTTCAGATGAATGTAAGAGTTCCCACCCAGTAACCCTGAAAAATGTCCCTTTATTTAAAATTTATAATTTTAACAAATCTGAAATCTACTTTCAAGAAAAATTAATATCAATCTTTCATTTATTATTTAAATAAAAGCAGAAACATAGCGTGAATAGTTGTTTAAAAAACTTGGATATGGCAGTATGGTAAATAACTAGATTCCTTGCTATATTATGAATATTAGAATGAAGAACATGAACAAAGAGGAAAGTTTTGTAGTGTTCATTCACGTCAGTAACAGCGATCTTAGTAAGGAAAAAGCAACAGACATAATGAATGCATTTTAAATGCAGTAACCAATAACCATACTTAAGATAGAAAGGGAAAAGGCAGTAATGGAAAACTAGTCCACTGGCCCCTAGTTTTCCACTTTATTCCCTCTTCCAACTTTAATTTCAATTTAACTTTGGAAAAATTATAGCCTATCCCCACTTTTTAAATAGTGAACCAGATCTCAGTATTTCCAAAGGTCAATCAATAGGTCTTTTCAGCAAAAGAATCTGACATGGCCTCTTAATAAGACTACAGGAAGTTCACACACGTTTTTTTTTCTGCTTTTGAATTTTCAATATGTTCTGATGGAGGTCCAAGTCCTAATGTTGAGGGCTGAAATTTTTTTTTTTTTTTTGTTCAATATGGGTTTTAGATAGGCCTTTGTCTTATTTTTTAGTCTTTTATTAATATTTTTTAGGCTATTTATTCCTTCTATTATTATTTATGAATGCATGATAACATTACCACTTCTAATATGAAATAATTTAATATACCACTTTTAAGTACTTAAGTTTGCCCATTGTATAACTCTATAAATATGGTGTCAGGTTAATGCATTATTAGAATGACTTTCCCTATATTTCAGGTGAACGTGCAAATTATGTAAACATACCTCATGTACTAGTGATGGTTGGACTTCCTGCTCGTGGCAAAACTTACATGGCCAAAAAACTTACAAGGTACTTGAATTGGATTGGAATTAAAACCAGAGGTATGAGTGATGATAACGCTTTTCTTCAGATGGTGCTATTTTGTTTAACATTGTAACCTCTCAGCATATGTTAAATTCTAATGTTTTGTATTGTAAACCATTTTCTTTATACACTGTAGCTAGGGTGGTCCAAATCCATAGGGGGAAATTTCAAAATTGTCTTAGATAGTCTCCACAAGTGTGGTTTTTGTCCATTTAGTGTCCACATGGTCTGTGCAAAATGATTGGTGAATATTTAGAGGTCGCCCCACTCTGAATATATATATTATATAATGTACTTTTTCTTCCGTAGGTCCGATTGCTCAAACTCGATCAATTCCAAAAGTTTGGCTTCTAGGGATGGCAACTGGAACTTTATCCACGTCAAGGCTCCCTACATGCCTTGACGCCCTCCTCTTGGGGCAATACCACCACATCAATCAAAAGCAAACCACCTCCGACAGTCTGAACCAGGCATGCCAGAGGGTGATTGAAGTCTGGACCCGAGCGTGGATCCCAACTCAATGGATCGACTCCTGTGTCTGTAAGCTTTCAAAGCTTTTAGACCGCTACAAAACACTCAAGAAGCACAGGACCAGGCAACGTGCCAGCGATAGAATGAATGAAGACATCTTCAAAGCGGACATCCAGGAACTGTTTGACATCGCAACCAGTGATGCCATGAGCACAATCGTCAACGTTGAGGACCGAAATTTCCTGTCCATGCAGCGCAAGGACGTCAATTCTTGCAGCATGGCTGGCATTGATAAGGAAACGACTACACAAGAGGACAGAAAGCGATCCAGAATGGAGAAGGAAGCCAAGAGGAAGGCAAGGCATGAAGCAACACAGAAAGATTTGGAAGAAGCAGGAGTGTCATCAATTGATCTTTCCTCTTCTTCTTCCCTTTTTTCGCAAGACGACGACGACGACGACTATAGACCATCGGTTCCGATTCCTTCTTCGTCTGAAGCTCCGGCACCAAAGCGTCCCAAGAACAAGGTTACGAACATTTTCCAATCTCCAGAAGTCATTGGAGCAATGGATCGCACCAATCTTTCTGACCGGAATGCTGTTTTCGTAACTGGAGCTGTATTACAGGCCGTGGGGCATGATCTGTCTGGGATGACGTGCTCTCGGAGCTCTATTCATCGCTACAGAGAAAGTGGGCGAGAACAGGCAGCTCGAGAAGACCTAGAATCATTCTCTCTAGAAGACCCTGTCCTTCTCCATTGGGACGGAAAGCTTCTCCCCGGCATTGAAGGGAAGAAGACGAATGTGCATCGGATAGCAATCCTTATAACATTCAATGGACAGGAGAAGCTGCTTGGTGTCCCAAAGATGAAACAAGGAACTGGAGAAGCACAGGCCCAGGCATGCCTTCAAACTATGAAATTATGGAACGTGGAACAGCATGTGAGAGGTCTCATCTTCGATACCACTGCGTCAAACACGGGTTTACATCGCGGAGCCTGTGTCAGGATTGAAGAAGCATTGGGTCACGAGCTAGTTTGGATCGGTTGTCGACATCATATACTTGAAGTCGTACTTGCTGATGTCTTTGCCTCAATATTTGGCTCAACAGGAAGTCCTGAAACAGGCCTTTTTAAGCGATTTCAAAAGGAATGGCCATCTCTCTCCCACGAAGCATTTGTCTCAGCATCGGACAGCTTGTTCGAGAACCCTCAACTCCAAGAGATGAGAAAAGAGATGCTCACTTACTTACCTAACGCTCTTCAGGCAAGCCAACCTCGTGACGACTACAAGGAGTTCCTTGAACTATCTTTGCTCTTCCTGGGGGGAAAGACTGGTGGTCAACTCTTTATCCGAGCTCCGGGTCCCATGCACCACGCGAGATGGATGGCGAAGGCGATTTATGCGCTCAAAATCTACCTCTTTCACTATCAATTCAAGCTCACAGCACGCGAAGAACGAAACGTGACTCAGCTGGCTTTATTTGTCAGTCTGATTTACGTCAAGTACTGGCATGAAGCGCCAATGGGGACACAAGCTCCTCTCAATGATCTCAAAATGCTGCATCTTCTGGAAAAATATCCACACGGAGGAGCTGCACAAGCGGCGAAGACAGCTCTAAGACGCCACCTGTGGTACTTGTCGGAGCATCTGATTGGACTGGCCTTCTTCGATAATAGGATCGATCCTGATACCAAAAGGAGAATGGTTCAACACCTCCAACATCCCCAAAAGAATGGCTGCCCCCGACGAATCGACATGGCGGAAGCTGGTGTTGAAAATGATGTGGCATCCTTCGTCACGAAAAGGACATTGACCCTCTTTGATGCCTTGAAAGTTGGAGGTAAGGAGGAAGCGCGCCAGTTACTTCAAAAAGATCCACGGGAATGGCCAAATGACAAGAACTACAGGGAACTTAGAGATCGCGCCTTAAAGATGAAAGTCGTCACTGATGCTGCCGAGCGAGGTATTGCTCTCGCACAATGCTACAATGACACTTTGACACGAAACGAGGACCAGAAGCAGTACCTCCTACAACTCGTAGCCGCCCACCGAAAACAGATACCAATACCATCCAAGGCGACTCTGATGCAGAAGAAATAATGAAGATACACCCATTATCATGTCCTATTGTCTTACTGTTTTCTTTCATATTCTTTGAGAACCAAAAAAAAAATTTAGTTATTCAGTTGTCTATATATTTTCCCAAATTTTCAAAAAAGGGGGCAAGTGGGGCGACCCCTAAATATTAACCGAATAACGTGAAACTTTGCACAAATACTGTCCACACCAAGAGGCATAAAACCAACCTTGTGGAGAGAACTTAGTCGATGCTTTAACTTTTTGGACCACCCTACAGTGTAGCTGTATAAAATTGTGTGTAGTGACCTTTCCACAGCCAAATTTGTACATAAAAATATAAATAGAAGTAAAGTGTGCAACAGTATAAGAAATAATTCGGCAATAATGTAACTTGAGCAGCACTTGCATGTAGTTCAGTTGGGCATTTCTGTGCATCAGGCACTCAAATTAAAATGTTAATAAATTACTCGATGATCCCTGGTCATTGTAATATATGGGAATGCAAATACTGTACAGCATAGGGAAGGTAGATTTTTAGAAATTTTAATCATCCCTAAATGTTTGAGAAGCCCTCTGTACATAATATATGTACTATTATGTAGGGAGGTATCTTGCTTTTGTGTCATCTAGAATGAGATACTTTGTGTTGTGTTAAGTTTAACTTGAGGGGATTGTAAAGAAAAGTAATAAAATAATTCAGCTTTCCAACTAAATCATGAAGACAAATTGTCTTTCATAGTTGTAGTTGCCTATCTGTCTGTGTCCAATCAGGCAGAGAGTCTCCTGGTGTGATTCCAAGATATCTTAGCTTTGGTATAGTAAAGAGTTTCGTAAAAAGGGTAATAATCATTTAGAACTTGGCCTCCATGTTAATGGTGTAAGTATTGTTGCACTGGAGAGAGCTCTTCCATTCAGACTGCTGATAGTTTTCACTATTGAGCTTAAAACTATCAACAGTTCTAATGAATGAAGAAATTTCTCCAGTGCAATAACACCTACAACATTAATTATGTTCCTGACAAAATAAATTTTGAGAGCCATACTGGATTGTGTTTGTCCATCCATCTCTGTTAATCATGCTTTCATGGCGAGGCTATAACTTCTGAACTGCTCACCTTGATGAAATTTCACACATCATGGCTCATTACAAGATGGTATTATGAGCAAGAATCAGGCAGTATTACTTAACTGATTTTGTTCTGGCTAATGCAGACGATTTTATTCAGTCTTGGAAAGACCTCTGTGCAGTAAAGGATTAAGCAAATGTGTGTCAACCCTTTGCTGCACAGAGGTTTTTCTGAGGGTCAATAAAATTGTCTGCTGTTAGCCAGAACAAAATCAGTAAAGTAACACTTCCTGATAAAATGTTGAAGTTCAAATGGATGTCCACACCATAACTTTGAATGGCTTAAAACACACACACACACACACACACACACACACACAACACAACACACACACACACTTGTTAACTAGATATAACAGTGGATCATTTTTTTTTAATTACAGCATCAGCCCATCAGAAAACATGAACCTTTTACTTTTTGTCCTTTTGCAGTTTTTAATGTTGGAGAATATAGACGTCGCGCAACTAAATTGTATAGCAGTCATAACTTTTTTCGGACTGATAATGAGGAAGCAATGCTTTTAAGAGAGCTTTGTGCTTTGGATGCCTTGAAGGATGTTTGTTCTTGGCTTGAAAATGAGAATGGAGAAGTTGCAGTAGGTTTAATTGTGTTTCTATATTTGTATTTCCCCACTATTTTTTATTTCCCAATTCTTATTTTCTTGTACATACAAAAGAAAACTTGTTCATTGATTTTATATCATAGCACCAATAAATTCTGATGATCTCATACAGATCCTTAATTGTTTGGCAGGTATTTGATGCTACCAACACTACAATGGATAGGAGATTATTGATATACAATCTCGTTGTTGTGAAAATGCAGTACAAACTCTTCTATATTGAATCTATATGTAATGATGCTAATATTATTGCATCAAATATAAAGGTAAGATTTTTTTTAATGCAAAGTGTGACATCTGCCAATGAGGCATACATGCCAAGAAATACTGGGGAAAGTTCAAAGTTTTTAAGCCATAGACCAAGAACTTATTTAGAGAAAAATAATTCAGTGTTTTATATGATGATGTCTGCAGTTTTATAGGTTCAGGATGATCATTATAAGGAATATATAACCTATGACAGTATGGTGCTTTTTTTCAGTTGTATCTTGCTCAATCATTATTGTGAGAAGCAGCATTAATTTAATACATAGAAGTATTATTAGATTGTTCATTTAGGATATTCAGTTTATTTTGGTAAATTTGGAAATATTTTTAGCAATTAAATTTCTGAAACTGTAACTGATGCGTTTGATCCATAATTCAAGCATTGTGCCTACCCCCATGGAGAATGAAAAATGAGTACTTAGATAATGTATGTATGATTAAATTACCTTCCTTGTGAATGAGGACCAGGTTAAATTGGGTAAATTATTTAAGCTAGAAATAAGAGATCAAAATGTTCAGAATTCATGTCATTAATTCAAAAGTAACTTATTTTTTCATTTAATAAATTTTGATATGAAAAAGTATACAGTACTCCCATAACTTAAAATTTGATAAGTAAATTATGAGTAATTCAGATTTTTTAAAAAAATAACTGACTCATTCTTCTAAAGTGGCTGTAATTCTTATGTATCTGATCAAAGAGCCTTTGTCATTACAGTAACCACTAAACTGTATTTTCTACAAAAAGGTTGTTGTTTATACCTTTAGTAGGTCCTATATACTTATACTGTTGCGAGGTGCAGGAATGTGCCTAGTAATTAAGAAATTAGGAAAAGAAGTTGAATAGTATTTAAAGTAAATCACTGGATGCCCTGGGGTCACATTAAATAACTTAATTTGTACATCACAGGTCTCCTTTCACTATCATAAAAGACACTAAGTCTGTAGTTAGATTTGAAGAAAAGTGTTGTGCTAATTTTATCATTCATTTAATTTTTTCATAAATGATGTTTAGGAGGTAAAAGTAAGCAGCCCTGATTATAAGGGAATGTCATCTGATGAAGCTTCGAAAGATTTTCTTCAAAGAATAGAGCATTATAAGGATATCTATCACCCTCTGGATGAAGAGAAAGAGGACCATTTGTCCTTTATGAAGATTTATAATACGGGTTTGTACCACATCTTCTCTTAATGCTTATTATGCAACAATCTTAAAAAATATGTAAGTCAGTGCTACTTACATCTCACACATGCCGTAGCTTACTAGAAACATCTTTTGTAGCTCAACTCGCACATATGAAGACTGTACTTTTAAATCAAATCATTATTTGTGGTTTAGAAACTTAAAATGAGGTGGCTCTGAGCAGGGGAGTGACTTTGGACAGTTTTAAAATTCATGAAAAAGTTATCACTTTATTATATTCACTAGTTTAAAAATGTTTAATTCCCTTCCAAGTGTGGAATCTTATATTTTTGCAATGCCAGTTAAATTACGATACTATAAAAAAAAATTGTATGTGTCCAAAGTCACCCTAGCTGCACGGAGTCTTACTGAACTTATTTTAAAAAACTTCTCTTGTAGCAGGAAAACAGGATGAAATAAATGAAGTCTCAGAAGCTAAAAGGTGCGAGACCCCAACTAAAGAGTGAGAGTGTGTTGCTGTGTAGCTTTTTATAAAAATAGTTTGAAAGTTACAGTAAAAGTTCTTTAAATATAAACTATATTTAAAGTATTTGGAAGGATTATGATGGCTAATCATTTTTTAGTTGGATTTTTTTTTTTTTTAAATTGTGAAATCTGTCTAATGGGATTTTAATTCTGTTACTGAGCATTTGTCAAAGAGAAGTATAAAGAAAACAAAATAAAAGGCAGCTACTAGTCATTATATAATGAACTGATTTAAATATGTTTAAATATTCTTTACTTGTATGAGTTTGCTATGGCATATTACTCAAATGGAAGTAAATTTCTTTACAGTATGTGCAAAATACAGTTGCATAGTAAGACATCCTAATTAGTTTATCATTCTTGCGTAACTCATAGTCTCTGCTTTAGCTTAATTAATTCAAAACTGAAATACATTGTCACTGATTTTCGAAAGTTATTTTTGCATATATTATATGATTTTGATATTAATATTATGGGAGCGTAGCTACATGAAGCATAAGTTACCAATCTTCAACTAAACAACGAAGTTTCCCTTAGGTGAAAAAGTGGTGGTGCACAAACATGAAGGACACATTCAAGCGAGGATTGTTTACTACCTGATGAATATTCACGTCACCAGGAGAAATATATATTTGACGCGAGTGAGTTTCATACGCAACTATAAATAACCTTTTATTTAGGTCATAAGATTAAAACCAGTTTTGAGAATTGATATATAAAATTTTGCAAATGGGAGTAAATGGTCATTACTCTCCCTCAAGAAGAGTTGGAGAGGCCAAAGGAAGTTGGTGACTGTGTTGGGCTTCTATCTCTGGCGCCATACCCATTGTTTCACTAAAAACTTTATAGGCTCCTTCTGAAGGGATTATTTGAAAGGCTGTACTAAATTAACCACCAGGGTATCCTAGTGGTATAGTGCTGGGATGTTAATTTGAATCTCAACTCTGCCTCTTCGTCGGTGGAATGATGGTTTGGATCCCACGAAAAGCTGTTACAAAGGAAGTAAATGAACTCTATCATTGTTATTCCTCTTTGGGGTATTGCACTGATATCATACCAATGCATTGGTATTGTGTGTGCCTACCCTGTATAGGAAGAGTGCTCTGAATATGGGGTTAACATTTTGCTTTTATCTTTTAATAATGAGTTTTTATTTTGTTAGCATGGCGAGAGCGAGAGCAATGTACTGGGGCGAATTGGTGGCAATTCTTCACTGAGCGAAAGAGGTTGGAAGTTTGCCAAAGCCCTCGGAGAATTCATGAAAAAACAAAACATTCTGAAGGTAATAATTAAATATCCTAATTTGCTATGAAGAAAAATACTTAAAAAGTAAGAGGTGTAAGTGAAAAGTTTGCACCTTCCTATTCATTCGATAAAAGCACAAAGGTAAGGAGGAGTCTTAAAATGGAGGCAGATTTCAGTAATTTTCAATATTTCATAGACCATTTGAAAAATTCTTAGTTTATAATATATTTTTTGCTGTTTAATATTTTTATATTTTTTCAAGGTATGAATTCAGTATTTTAATTCTTTTTTATTTTGCTATTTATTGCATACTGTAGTTAAGGGTTTGGACCTCTTGGATGAAACGTACAATTGAGACAGCCAAAGGAATTGATGCTCCTCAGGAGAGATGGAAATGCTTAAACGAAATTGATGCAGTAAGTTTTCTTCAGTAGAAATCTTTACTTATTCACGAAAATCATGGGGTTATAAGAGTGTTAATGGCTTTCATTCCTGTAGAGTTTAATTTGGATTAGCCATTCATCTCTAATTTGAAAAATTTTATTGATGCTTAGAATCTACTAGGATCATTACCCCCCCTCCCCCCCCCCCATATTGCCTAGCTCTTTAAGTGTACTTGAAAGGGGGTGGTAAATAAGAAGTCCAAACCTAATTCAAAGTTTGTTAAAAGCTTCTTAATATTCGGTAACTGCTAGTTAGTTAAAGAAATTTCAGTTTGTTTGTTTTTACTGGAGAACTCTCAAATTACTTCTAATGTGGTGGGTGTCTGATGCCTAGATTGACCTAAGATTTGTTTAAGCATTGGACCCATCACATCTTGTAACATTCTAGTGTTCATCCATTCGTTACAGAAAATAATTTTCAGGCATATACATCAATTTTGCGACATCAGAAAGAACTTGTGCTTTTAGGTGAGATGGGAGGGCAGAGAAACTTGAAACCCATCATCACCCATCCACGTGGATGCATAAAATTCCTATCGCTAATTCACTAGGTCTGTAATAGAATGCATTGCCTACATGAAACAGGCCATATTGTCTGTTGTAAGATGGTATACAGAGGCATAAAAGGTTACTTTAGTTACTGTAAACATTAAGGAGGTCCTAGTTAACATCACTATGGATCGCCCAGGGTTGCCAGATTTATTCTAACGAAAATTGCAAAATAGGCATAAAAAAATGGTCAAAAATGGGCAAATGTTTCTAAAAAAAACGTTTCCACTTAGGCATTTTAAAGGGCTACACAAATTATGAAATATATAGGCACCAGCAAACAGCAACAAGACACCAACAACCAACAACCGCGCAGAACTAACTGGACACGAGGTTGATCGTGCCACGAGAACCGAGGGCGAAAACGTAAAATAACGTATAATTACATTTTCTAGCATAACCGACAAAAACTGAATCGCAAATTCATGTGTAATAAATTAATAAAAAATAATATAGGAGCATATAATATATCTTATACTTTATTCATATTTAATAAATAAATAAATAAAAATTAAGAAATAAATTATATATATATATATATATATATATATATATATATATAATATTTAGGAGAAATCCAATGACAAGGAGAAATGTAAATGCCATGAAAAGTCTTCTTTAATGCGCAACGTTTCGAGCAATACGCTCATCTTCAGGCTGTTTAATAACAATGTGAAATTAAAATCAATATTGAATGAAAACAAAACAGAAAATTTCTGTAACCTATTCATAAAGACAAATTTTAAAAGACTGAGAAAAGAGGGTTAAATTCTAAGTTATACAGATTTACATATAAAAATTAAGAAGCTATTTTTAAATACATGTAGTAAATGTGAAATTAATACACTGGAAAAATTAACAATAGTACACTGGAATAATGAAACTAACTAACCTTACACTGCAGTTTCCGAGGCTAACTAATTTGAGCAGAGGCAAGACGGGAAAAACAAGAGATGGCGAGGGCGATTGGGGAAGGGGGGATTATAAGGAATTGGGGAAGGAGGAGGGATCATAGCAAATTGAGGGGGACGGCAGATGAGTCAACATTCAGACTAGGGGACAATGTTTTAATGAAAAGCGATTCCAAAATTCTTAGTGAGTTGGGACAAGTATTACAACCAAGAATTTTAAAATTGTCTAAAGTGACATCAGTTTTACATTTTATGCTGTGTTCGCGAATACTCGAAACTTCTTTAGTTTTTAAAATTTTACCTGTTCGGCCACTTATTCCCATATGCGAATAAAATCTAGCCCTGAGAGAGCGAACAGTGCTGCCAATGTAATTCCCAAGGAGACACCTAGGGCAGGCTATTTTCTGTTCCTCCTTGATAATGTGAATATATCACGAAAGCGCTCGGACTTTGTGTTTCCTTTTCCGTATGGTTGTTTGCTTATTAATAAGGTCACGTGTTATTTTGTGATTCTAGTGCATATATATATATATATATATATATATATATATAGATTTTGAAAATTAAACGCCGTCGTATTTTTAAATAAATTATCACACAAAATTATTATAGGGTATGGACGTTATTCTTTATCGTATAAAATAATAAATTGTTGCGCTTATACGTTAATTATCGTATATCGGGCCACCTTGTATAATGCATTCTGTTTTCATACAAACCTAGCATTCATCTACAGTGGAGCCAAACCAGTGGGTCATAATGAACTTTACTCATTGTGATATGACCGACCGTGGGTCAGCACCTTTTTCAGAAATGGCCAAAATATGGCCAGATTTCCCAAAATGACCAAATCTGTTTTTCTATGGCCAAAGTACTTCAAAAATGGCCAAATTTGTCTAATTTGGCCATGAAATGGCCAATATCTGTTCCAGACTGGGAAACTATTGCAAATTAGGGTTGCCAACTCTCCAATTTTCATTTTTAGTTTCTAGTTTTATTTTCAAAGTAAAACTGGAGACAAAACCTCCGGTTTTTAGTTTATTTAAAAAAAAGTTTGAAAATTTCTTTTCTAATTCGATATTCAGGAATGATGGAGATAACACACTAAACATTACACACCATTTATATTGAGTTCAAAGAATGTGTGTGTTGTGCATGCTCCTCCCGCATCAGTTATGCCGTATAACTGTTGTTTCATCATGGCAGCTTTTCATTCACAAGCTTGCAGAATTCTTTGAAGCCCTTCTAAAATCTCCTTCACATGAGTGAGGAGTCTTGCTGCATTCCTTTCATTGCTAGGTGCTAGGGTCCCATTTTCTCTCCATCATACTCCGCAGGTTTTCTATAGGATTCAGATCCAGTGGCATATGAAATTGTATTATTTCCGGTTAATCTTCAAACTATGTCATTACAACTCCGTTCCTGTGTCTATATACAGGGTGGGCCGTAAGTTTCCATACATAGGAAAAATAAAAAAAAATTTATGGACAACCATTTTTATTTATATAATATGCTGTACATGGTTGCCATTGTTTTGAAAACACATTTCAATACGTGTTCCCCACTGTTGATGAACACGCATTAGCACAGTTGACATTATGCTTGTAATGGCGTTGGTGATACGTTCCTTTAGATGATTTATGTCTCGTATCTTTTCCTGATACACCATAGCCTTCAAGTGCCCCCAAAGATAGAAATCAAGGGGGGTGAGATCTGGGGATCTGGGAGGCCACTCCACAGGACCACGCCGACCAATCCAAGCATCCGGAAACTGCTGATCCAAATACTGACGCACGTGAAAACCATAATGAGGTGGAGCTCCATCTTGCTGGAAGCAAACTGGGAAGTTACCTTCCTCGTTTAGCAGGGATGGGAAAATCTCTTCTTGCAACATGTTAAGATACCTTTCGGCATTAAGATTTCCACTGACAAAAATTGGTCCAATAATTCTGTCACCCCATATCCCAGCCCACACCATCACTTTACCGGCACCTTGCATCTTCGTCGGACTCAGCCAGTTAGGGTTAGCATTACTCCAATAACGTATGTTTTGCCGATTAACCTCTCCATTGACGTAAAAATTTGCTTCATCAGTAAACAAGATCTTACAAACGCATATTCGTAGGGTATCTGAAACATAAAAACAAACGTTTAAATTTTCCTATGTATGGAAACTTACGGCCCACCCTGTAGAACTGTTTTCACCCATAAAGTAGAATGGGTCAGGTGCTCCTGCAAAGCAGACCTCTATTTCTACTGATTCTCCAGGACCATTCCCTGACATCCATCCCCCACCCTTACATTGATGACTAATACAGGGTGTCCCAGAATTAACTATCTATTTCAATGAAATCGGACAAATTTTTTAAAAACACACTTTTATTTATGTTTATCATGTTTAATATGTGTTAAAAATGTATAAATTTCTAAATTTTTTTAATAATTTTATTTTCATAATTTTATTTTCATAATTTTTTCATTATCTGGTCCAATGAAAGACTGTCTGAAGTCATAGAATGGCAAGAGACTCTCCAAAAGTTAGTGTGTGGCTTGGAATGACCAAATCCAAAATTTATGGTGCTCCATCTTGTTGAAACACAACATTATCAAGAATGCCATCATCAAGAAGCTGTGGTTCGAGAAACTGCTGAAGCATATCAAGGTAGACGGTACCTGTTACAGTTGCTTCCGCAAAGAAGAATGGGCCATAAATTTTGGATTTGGTCATTCCAAGCCACACGTTAACTTTTGGAGAGTCTCTGCCATTCTATGACTTCAGACGGTCTTTCATTGGACCAGATAATGAAAAAATTATGAAAATAAAATTATGAAAAAAATTTAGAAATTTATATATTTTTAACACATATTAAACATGATAAACATAAATAAAAGTGTGTTTTTAAAAAATTTGTCCGATTTCATTGAAATAGATAGTTAATTCTGGGACACCCTGTATATTTACTCTGATACATATTCATCTCGTAAAATCTTGTCCCTGCACGTCTCCTCCAATGTAATTGGTCGTGTTTGTCAGTTGAGAATGTCCTTTTTCAAAAGTCTGCCTTTAGGTAAATGCTCTAAGGAAAATCCATCCTCGCTTGCTTATGAGCCTTGTTAATTCTGGTTTGGTAGCTGGCCATCGGTGTGAGAGAGCCACTTCATTAAGTATGTTATTTATTATGTTCGCATTATACTGAAATTCTTTATCTCTCTAAATTGTCTTTGCAGTCATAAGATGATCATCAATGGCTGTATTAACTGTGTAGTCATCATCCGCTCATATTGTTGGACGAGGATGTCCCGGTCTTGGGTTGGTAACAAGCATCCACTGTTTTACAATAAGTATAATCTCGAGAACCAGCAAGTTGAACTCGTGCAAGGGTATAGTAGGGTGAACTATTGAAGCGTGTTTCGTATCAAAGGTAGTGATGAAACTAATTAATGGTCAAACATATTACCCGAAGGAAAGTCTCGGTTAAATGAAATCTATCATAATGTATTACATCCATACTAGTCCCTATTATAAGCACTCTCTTGAAACACCAGTATTATTATTATTATTATTATTATTATTATTATTAACAACATCTAGTATAAGATTTACCCTACTCCTAATGTTTAGAAAGTATCTTTCTTATTGGCAGATAAGGTCAAATCAACCAATCGTAGTGAGCCATAGATGTTCTGTAGGGAATTATTGGCTAGGCCGGGCTGAAACTATAATTTTTGTTTTTTTTTAATTTATCAGAGTGACTAACAGTTGGCTTTTGATATAAAAATAAGATTCCTGAAAAAAATAATTGGTGGCCACCAACGTGTGTCCGGCCACCCCTGTTTTTGTAAAAACATCTAATGCCGCACTAGCAAAATCAGGAAAATGGCAATATCTCTTCTTCTAAACATGCTAGAGAGATGGTTTGCATACCGAAAGATGCAGAATTTGATTTAGAACAAATTATTAAGAGTGGTATTTTTTCATAAAACCTTTAGTGTTTGAGTTATTTTAGAAAAACTAATTGTTTGGGTCCATAGATCCCCTTTCAACTGAATGTCAACACAATAAAACATTCTCAAGCTGCAAATTGACATGTATTAGTGGTTTTCAATCAGCCATTTTAAATTCATTGAAAATGCTTTTTGACATTCCAAAACGCCAAACATTAAATTATACAATTAACAAATTGTCATTTTGTCATATTTTAGCATGATAAATAATAATCTAGAACTTAAAATATTTTTTAGACACAAAATCTTTCATTAATTTATGTGATCTAATTTTGTTTCTAATAAGACCATCTCTACGCTCATGACCTACAACAGCCAAGGATGCTTCAGTGACAAGCTTGATGTGCCTTTCAACATTCTGACTGTGGCACTCGTGATCCAGTTTCAATGCGGTATTAATGATATCACGCAGTTCATCATTACTGAATTCTTTTAATACAGGTGGAACAGTTTCCCATTGGGACATAGCAGACAGCTTGTGGTATGCAGAAGCTTTGAAATTGATGATTGGCTTTCTAAAGACCCTAACATTCTCATCTATAGCAGGATATTCATCAGTACCACCTTCATGATCCTCTTCATTCTCATCATCACTTTCAATTATTCCACCTGCAAAATCATTGCTACTACCAGATTCATCATCAAAATCCTCTATAACTCCCCTCAGACACAGAACTTTATTGACAGCACACCACCTCACCTCTTCATCTTCATCAGCCAACATTCCAACTAAAATATTTTCACCATGAGCAAAATAGCTGTTATTGTTTAATATGTCATAACAAATTTCTCTAATTTTCCTGTCAGGGAATTTATTTACTCTTTGGATCATATTGAATAGGTTTCTTGACCCATCACTTAGCCTCTTATTAGCCTTGATATTGAACCAACTGTGAAAGTATACTTTGATGATGAATTCTACTATGTTCTTACTGGGTCTTTTTTGTGAAACATAAAAGCGAAGAATTCTACAGGCTAAGGTGAGCCATCGAGAGTGATTTAGCAGGCCAACTTCTAAGAGTGCAAGGTCTTCATCCACTTCACCAGTAATAATTGCCCAGCAGATGCAGTATCCATAGTATTGGTCTGTTGATAAATTATTGACCACCTCATTTGGTAGAAGCACAAATGCAGGATAAGGTATAGATTTGAAGTCCACAACATTCCATTCTGACACATCCCCATTGAGCTGAGAACCAATAGGGCCAGAAAATTTGACTGGACTTTTTGTTGTCCCATCTAAAGTTATGAAGATGTGTCTAAGTGGCAATTCATTTAGATGCAGAAGACAAATATCCCACTGAAGAGGTTGCCCTAAAAATATTTCCAAATATCTGATTGACCCATGCATATGTCCTGTGTTAGTATTTGTCCCATCTGCTTTAACTAAGTTTAATTTGGCCTCAAGTTCTGTCCCTTTAATGATCTTATAAATGCCATGAGCAATGTCAATGCCTTTGCCACTCTCCGGGGTAAAATGGTCGAGGTAGAAATCATCTGAAAATAAATGTAATTAATTTTACAATTAAATAAAAATGAAAAAGGAAGGAATAAAGTTAACTGAACAGTTGTCACTTAAAAAGAAATTTTTTAAGTAATTGAAATATTACTTTATAGTACAGTAATATAACAGCATAATGCCTATAATTGTATGACAATCATTTCCATTTACCTGGCTCTCCAGTAATGACATAATGTTCCTTTAGGATTGTGGATGTATAATACTTTTCATTTACTTTGTTAACAGCAAGTGTAGCATCCTTTCTACCATCAAAGCCAATGCCAGTCACTTTCAAATATCACTTCTTCCTTCTTCCTTTCAGCTCTCAATTTAGCTCTCTCCCTTCTCAACTTGTTTCTGAAAAGTATTTCAAAAATATTGGCCATGCACTACTGCATTAGCATTATACAAATATACAAAATACAAATGTCAGTGTCCTGTTTGAAACTAATTAATATAAATACAAAATAGAAATTTTGATGCTAATTAAAAATAATAGTAAATCTGGTGATTTAGAACTTATAGCAGAAGCTAAGAAATGCAATATCTAGAGTGATTAAAAACATACTTATCAATAACATTTTGTATGTTATCTGGGGTGATTACTCCAAAGTCCACCAATGTAGCAGAACCAATAGCCGCTCCTGCTCTATCACTTACTTGATATCTGTTAGGATATTTAAAGTAGATTTACATATCTATTGTCAATGAATAATTTATTGGTAATCTTAATCTCTTAGTCACAATGATTTCACTTTAAGCTGTATTAAAAGATTTATCTTTCAGTACTATACCTGTCACATGCTTCAGCTAATGAGTGTAATCTAGTTCTGTTCTGTAATGTTGAGACTTCTGGAACATAGTCTGCATCAAATGAATCATTACAACTGTCGCTCTCTGTCAACTCAGGAATGTCCATAGGTTCAGGAGGATGAGGAGGAGGAACTGATTCTTTTGTTTTTTGAGATTGAATAACCTGTGATTTGAATTTTAAGTCAGTGGCTGTTTCTGGGACTTCTTTCAGGGTACAGTAACCATGCCTAGTTGTTTTCTGGTCCTACAAAGTGATTATATTTCATTACACTATAATGTATCTTTTATCTATGGGTCTCTATATGTAAATTGAAATTCTTACAAAAATGAGAAAATACTAAAATATTACTAACTTATTAAATGCACTTTAAAAATTGTAGCAAATTATTAATTATTGATAACACTGGGCAACACGTATTTTATTGAATGATATCTGACACTTGATTCTAGGTAATTTGGGTGCGCTGAATACGAATTTCAACTCGGTTTGGCTCTATCAGGTCCTGATTCTTGTCGACAGCCTATGTGCCATTTTCCAGATTTTTCAAATTAGGACTAAAAAATTAAGTCATGTGTTAAATTTTTTTTTTTCAAGTTTCATGAATACAAGCAGTTCAAACTACAGTAAAATTACATTATAACGATAGAAATGACTTAAAATAAAAAAACAAACAGATATGAAGCTTTCACTGTGGCAAAAATTTCTTTTGTAAGACTTTCTAGCGTATTTGCTTGTTGATGGCAGGTCTCTTTTCAAGCACCAGCAGTAATCAGCCATCATGTGGGAATCCCAGCGGCCTTGGTACCGTTCCTCCATAATTTTGATATCTTGGTGGAATCTCTCCCCTTGTTCGTCACTTACATCACCTAAATTACTTGGAAATTGGTCAAGATGGCTATTCAAAAAATGCATCTTTATGCTCATATTGCAACCTAACTCTTTGAAGTCCCTTAAAAGTTTTTTTACGATTTCTTCGTAGTTATCTGCCCTATAATTGCCTAAAAAGTTTTCTATCAAGTCCACGAATGAGAACCAGCCATTTTTTTCGCGTTCATTCATGACATTAGGAAAATTGCTGTCTTTAATCATTGTTCTTATTTGTGGACCGTCGAAAATTCCCGCCTTGATTTTTTCATAACTTAAACTTGGAAATTTTGAAGTTATGTATTTGAAACACTCGCCGTTCGTATCTAAAGCTTTTACATATTGTTTAATGAGGCCTAGTTTTATATGCAGAGGAGGAAATATGATTTTATCTCTGCTCACTAAAGGTGGATTAATTACCTTTTTTTCTCCGACAGTAAGTGATGTTCGTGCTGGCCAGATTTGTTTGAAATAATGTTCTTCCTTGGCTGCTGTCCCATAAGCAAAGGAAGCAGGGATATTTAGTATACCCTCCTTGTTGTCCTAGCAGAAAATTAACCATTTTTAAGTCAACACATATGATCCACTCGTGCTCCCTATATTTGATAAGATTTAAAACCTTTTCTATATGTTCATACTTTTCTTTTAATTTTGTTGAGTGCCCAATCGGTATCGAGCCTTATAGATTGCCATTATGCAACAACACACACTTAAGACTTCTTTTCGAACTGTCTAAAAACAAGCGCCAATCATTTGCATCGTAAGACTCAACCCCCATCTTCTTTAACAAACCAACTATGTCGCAGCAATATACTAAACTATCCTCTGTTCTAAAATATTTAACAAGTTCTTCTTCTCTCTTCTGTAAAATGAAATGTATGTGTTTGAAGTAAGCAAGTTTTTCTCTTTAAGTCTTGAAGCTAAAATTTCCGCAGCCTTTTTTGGCAAATTTAGATCCCTTACAAGATCATTCAACTCGGCCTGGTTAAACTTTTGCGGATCGTTTTGACTTTCAAATACGCTGGGGTCAAAATCGGTGTCTGACTCCTCAAAGTGCATAACAATATTTTCAGGAACATCTTCAACTAATTCTTGAGTTGGCAGACCCTTAAATTTTGGAATGGGGATCTCATTTGAATGTAGCACAGGTCGTATCGCGGTGTCGAAATTTGGGTACTCGATACAATGTTTATTTTTCTTAGTGAAGCCCGAAGTCTTGACAAAGCAAAGGTAGCAATCGGTCTCGTGGTTAGTAGGCTCTCGCCACACCTGATATGGAAAAAAAATTGTAAAGCGTTAACAAAAGCGACGAGAGACTTGTTTTTATGAATTTTATCAAAAGTTATCACCCAAACATTTAACATTTCTATGTGTTTCAACCTTATGCAATATTTGAGATTCTTATAAACATTTTCTGTAAATTTTTGTTTATGTACCTAAGTTACAATTACATTTAGGTAAGTTACAGTATACTAGTGATTAAATTACGTAGTTTTATGAAATCATAAACTTACCATCGGAACTCCAAAAGGTATTTTTGAATCCGAACCCTTCGTCCAATGTCGCAGTCTTTCAATGCATATAGTGCAGGCTTTATGTGGAGCCCACGATTTATCTTGGTCCCCCAGTTTTATGCCAAAATAAGCTAAGTAAGCTCTTTTTACGAAATCAGTTATATTTGCTCGTTGATGTGGAAGTGTAAAATTTCCACATATATAACAGAAGGAATCAGGGTTGTTTTGCATTTTAACTTTCTAGTGCTTGATGACATATTGCTTGATTGTTCTGCCAATTTGTAAAGGTATTTAAAGCCCTTAATTCATATAAATTTAAGAAAATCTGAAATATAAACACAAAAATTAGTTTAAATAGGTACTTATTATGAAATAGGTACTTACAATCTATGAAATTAAACTAGAAACACGGATGAGTAGGTACAATATAAATTACGTCTAATTAAATCAACTATATTAAATCACGATGACAAAATTACTCACTAAATCATATGCCAATTCAAAATTATGTTAATGCCCAAACTTAATTAACTAACTCGACTGACTGACTGACTGACTGACTGACTGACTGATTGAATTGACTGATTAACTCTGGAAACCGAGTCGCTTTTATATATTTTAGTTGTCCCTCTAGAATACTCTACAGAGAACAGGAACACTCGAGAAAATTTTAGAATTCTATGATATTTTTAGCTTAATTTACTAATATTAAAATGGGTTAAAAATGACAAAATTAAAAATATTTTTAGGGTGTTACATATAAAAATATACATAATACAACAATACCATAACAATAGGTACAAATACCTAGATAAAAACCTAGTTGCATAATGTGTAACTGCAAAAAGACGTAGCGAGTATTGAGAAAAAAACCTTTTTATGAATACGACGAAAGAGGAGGGGTGTTGAGCAAAATCAGGACCTGATAGAGCAAAACCGAGTAAAAACTCGTGCTCAGCGCACCCAAATTACCTAGAACTAACTGTCAAATCTAATTCAATAGACAAAAAGTTGAAATTTGTTCCCCAGTGTAATTAATTAATATTAATTAATAATTTACAACTTGAAATTCAATCAACAGACCTACCTCATAAAACTGATAATCAGATTCAGTCATTTTTAGTAAGTGCTTTTTCTCTGTATCTGCCAACAGTTTGTGATCATGTTGATATATGTCAAATAAAACATTTACAGTTTTCAGAAAATCATCCAGATCTTGATGATATTTAGGTCCCCTTTTCTTTTTGTCATACTTCAGAAGGCGGTTGAATTCCTTTATTTGGGTTTTCAGTCGGCTCTGTATGGCATTTACTGATACATAAACATTATATGTGACCCACAATTTATGCAATTCCTCAGAAGTAGCTCTCAGTACAGCATCTGTTTTATAGTCTCTGAAACACAAACACCTTTCAATAACTTGCTTCAATGTAGGCAATTTCCCTAAAGGAAACTGTTCTGCTGGCATAAAACGTACATCACCAAGTACTTTAGCAACTGTTTTCCTTGTAGAAGTCATACTTTATATTGCAAATGTTGAATTCAATGACAAATTGCAGTTGGAAACTTATAACAAAGGCACCTGTAAAAAAAACAAGTTTTCAATTTATTACGTTTAGAAAAAGTTCATGAAGCAGCCCCACCCTCTATTCTTTAATCAAGCATAATGGATGCAAGATAACAAGGAAAAGTCATATCATATGATCACTATGTCCATGTCAACATCCTTTTAGGGCAATGTTAGTAATCAAAAAGCCAAATCATGCTTATTTTAGAATTTCTTTTGTCACTAAGGTCCGTCGAAAGGGGGTCTATGGGCCCCAAAAATTAGTTTTTCTAAAATAACTCAAAAACTAAAGGTTTTATGAAAAAATACCACTCTTAATAATTTGTTCTAAATCAAATTCTGCATCTTTTGGTATGCAAACCATCTCTCTAGCATGTTCAGAATAAGTGATATTGCCATTTTCCTGATTTTGCTAGTGTGGCATTAGATGTTTTTACAAAAATGGGGGTGGCCGGACACACGTTGGTGGCCACCAATTATTTTTTTCAGGAATCTTATTTTTATATCAAAAGCCAACTGTTAATGACTGATTAATTCTATCTTCAGTTTCAGCCCAGCCTATTAAATATCGGCTCTCTACAATATGAAGTATAATTTAATTACAAAAAGACTATAATGAATAAAAATCCTTGGGTCTTATTCATCGAATAGAGTTTTCTTTACATTCTCTGAAATGTGTGTTGATATCACAACAGCATTGTCCGTTTGGAAGAAACATTTTATATCAATAATATAATTCTTTACCCTCTGTATATCAATAATATAATTCTTTACCCTCTGTATACTACCTTACAACTAGAGGTGGAAAGAGTACCAACACGAGTACCAGTACGATTAAGAGTACCATATTTTTTGAGTGGTCAAATGTGTTTTTTTTTTTTTAGTGTTCGAGTACGAATATATGTGTAAGTGTGTGGTTTCAAACTTTAACTGATGCTTGGCTACAAGTTGTAGCCAAGCACCAGTTAAAGTTTGAAACCACTCTCTTACACACGTACTCGACCACTCAAAAAATACGGTACTCTTAATCGTACTGGTACTCGTTTTGGTACTCTCTCCATCTCCACTTACAACAGCCATTATGGCCGATTTATATATGTAATGCACTCTCTTGTAGGCACCTAATGAATTAACAATGGGAATTTCACGCACGTCCATGGGTGAAATTTGAGGGGTTTTAAGTTCCCACCCCTATCCCATATCACCTGAAAACAGCAATTCTTCCTGACACAATATATATATATATATATGTTAGTCAAAGTGTGTAACCAGCCATTTCGTGTAATGGCTGAAACTTTGTCATTTCGCGAAATGACTAAAATCTTCAGCCATTACGCGAAATGGCTGAAATTCCACCTTGGTCATTTCGTACAAGATCATTTTCCCAGTTAGGTCATCTGTATGCCCTTGACAATTTGTTTGGTTAAGTTGTGTTATTTTCGTTAGTTTTAACGAAAATAACACGACTTAACCTAACCAATTGTCAAGGGCATACAGTTGACCTAACCGGACCTTCAATGGCGGACATCGGAATAACATTGAAGGCCCGGTTAGTATTTGAAAACATCTATATTCAAATTTGTTCAAATCCTCATGGTATATCATCCCCAACTCAGTAACACCACTCACCCACTGCCTCGCTGAGATATGTACCACACTAGGTACGAATCGGCGGTAAAATAAATAAAGGAAAAAAAAATATATATATATATATATATGACAAACCTTCATATTTATTCTAAATGTTTCGACACACTTCTGCTACCATCAGTATCTATAAATTAAAATTTCTTTAATACCGGAAAAATAGAAAAGTAAGTAAATGCAGTAAATTATGTAACACTTAAATACATTACATTTGAAAGACATTAAAAAAGTTAATAAAAATGTAATTATTATAGTAATAGTAAAAGAAATAAAAATATAATTATAATATAAAATGTACAAAAGTTGCCTTAAATGTCGAATTCAAAGTAACAACGTCAACATTCATATTCCACAAAAGATTGGAATTGAAGTTTGTGAATGTTAACGTCACTGTATGGTTGGTTGGTTGGTTGGTTGGTTGGTTGGTTGGTGAGAACTGTCATTTGGTTAGAAAGGTGTATACAGTTTACTAAAGTCCACAGACCAAATTATCAACCAAGTCCTTTTGGCTTGTGGAAAATTTAACTAATTTAACTGAATTTTTGGTCATCCTACAATACTTACTCAGTAAAGAATTCTTTCAACTTTGTTAATGATGTAAGAAAGATTGATCATGCTGACTATGGTTAGTTTTGATGTTTCATCATTGTTTACTAATGTACAATTAAAAGAAACGATGTTATCCTAAATAACCTTGGCAAACGCATTCTTGTACTATTGTGAAGAACTGTGGTTATAAAACTGCCCAAGCAAATTGAATCCTGTATACTATAGAAGATACATGGATGACATTTTCTTAGTATTTAAGCATCCATCACAGAACTTTTTCTTGATTATCTCGACAAACATCATCATAACATTAAGTATGCCCGTGAAAATGAAACGAATAATAGTTTGCCTTTTCCCGATGTTCTGGTAAAAAGGTCTAATAATAAGCTCTACACCTTCCTGTATAGAAAACAAACTTTTACTGGCTGAGGAACCACTTATTTGCATTGTATGTTTTACAGATATAAAAAATAATAATAATAATGGTATATCAACATTATTAAAAAGAAAAGCTATCGAATATGGTCAGACTTTTTATCATTAAATGAAGAATTTAATTTAAAACGGTACTTTATTAAGAGTAATTACCCTTCAAATCTCTTCGATAATCACTTAAAGAAATTTTTAAATAAGATTTTTATTATTAAAACCCCTATAATTACAGTACAAAAAGAAACCAGATACATTAAATTGCCTTTCTATGGTTATTTGTCCCTACACATTCGTAATGAAATGTCTAAAGTACTTCAGTCATATTATCCTCAAATTAATTTCATCTTTGCTTTTGTTAATCCTCTTAAGCTATCAAATTTTTTCAGATTTAAAGATAAACTCCCGAAAAATATATGCCCTAATGTTGTTTACCAACACATGTTAGACAGCTGTAAGTCGGCATATATTGGGAGTACTCAACTCCAGTTGGAAGTATGCTTTTCTCAACATTTATGCTTGTCAGTCCAAACTAATCATACCCTTAGTAAATAGTAACCCACCACAATCAGTAATTAGAAATCATAGTAACGATAATGACCATCCCCTTCATAAAACCAAATTTGAAATATTAACAAGAGCCAATAAACTTGGTTAAGAATTTTGAAATTCTCATCCTTATACGCAAAGGTGGGCAGTTGCGCGCAAAAAGTTGCGCGGCAAACATTTTTGTTGCGCTTGCGCGCAACTTTTTGAAAAGGGTTGCGCTTGCGCGTGCGGCGCAACTATTTCAGCAGAGTTGCGGTTGCGGCTGCGGCGCTACAAAAATCGTTGCGCGTGCCCACCACTGGCGATATACGTTAAATGCAAAGGTGGGCAGTTGCGGCGCAACATTTTGGTTGCGCTTGCGGCGCAACTTTTTGAAAAGGGTTGCGCTTGCGCGTGCGGCGCAACTATTTCAGCAGAGTTGCGGTTGCGGTTGCGGCGCTACAAAAATCGTTGCGCGTGCCCACCACTGCTTATACGGTACATTTACAAAAGTAAACCCGCCATTAATAACAATAGTTCATCTTATAAATTATATCTTTTCTAACCAGCTAACAGTTCTCTCAGATCAACCTACCATACAGTAAAGTTAACTCACACAGTTCAATTCCAATCTTTGTTGAATATGGAGGTTGACATTACAATATTTTGAATTCGGCATTTAAGGTAAACTTTTGTACATTTGATATTATACTTTGATATCATCATTTTATTATTTTTATTTTTTAATCTTTTAATGCCTCTTAAATTTAATGTATTTAAATGTTATGTAATTTATTGTATGTATTTAGTTTTTCTACTCTGATGATGATAAGTATTTGTCAAAATGTTTGGAAATAAATAAGAATGTTTGCCATCGTATAATCCTCCTTTGTAAGCTCCGATTTCTTAAAAAGTCCAATAGCTGTAATATATACAGGGTGGGCCAAAAAAACTATTACCCTGATTTTGAACAATATAATTTTGCCTTTATCAAATGTTATTTGTACAATCAAAATGTGTCCTGTATAGAATTTCATGGTCTATCTCGTGGTGAAGTTGGGTTTTTGCTAACTGTAACCATTATTTCGTAATTCGCTGTTATACAGACACGGGTAGAAAAACTTTTTCAATAAAGTTAGCTAATTGAGCCCAAGATTATGCGGAATGTGCCCTCTTCCATTATCAATGCACGCTTGCAACCTTGACTTCTCCTTATCGACGGCATTCCCGCATCAAGGATTTTTTCTTGGTAATAAGCAGCAGTGATTTTGGCATTTTGATCAACAAAAACAATCTGTGACTTCCCTAACTTTGAAATAAAGATGGAAACCATGACTTTTTGACAAAAATGCGGACGTTCCCTGCAAAGTCAGTCTAGACTGATAGATTTTTTTGTCCTGTCTCCCATGAACTCGGTCATTTTTGTGTTATTGTTGAAGCAACCGTAAAGGTCTTTTCTAGCTCAACATGTTTTCGACACTTCTCTGTCTGGGAATCGATCTACAGAGCACGACATTTTTCAACTCTTGTTGCTTATTTGATGCAAAAGAGGCTTATGAACTTTGACTCATTTAAAACATTTAAGACTCGGATCATCTTTTACTATACGACGAACACTAGAGCGAGAAAACACCAGTAGTATTTGAAATTCTCTAACGGACTTGTGGGTGTTGGGCCGTTCTTCTTGACTGCATATCATGGATGAAACCGTGTCAGTATTTTTGGCCCTCCACTGCCTTCTTTCATTTGGTCGACCCTGTGATATCGATTTTCTTTGAGATACTGAAATCTAGGTATCGTCCATCGTTTATTTGGAAGCTCTTTCTTCTTCTTTTTGTCCCATGTTTCTCCTTACGCAGGTTCAATATCAATGCATGCTTCATCTTCCAAAAAGTATTCATTATGTTATAACTTGTTCACAAACTATAGCAGAATGATGGTCTGAAATGAAAAAAGGAAATAAATTAATTTATTTTGTGTAAAAATTAGGAAAATTAATTATTTATGGAGAAAGTGACTGTCATCTGGAAGTATCAGTTGCTGACTTTGACCCCCTTTCAATTGAGCACCATATGTATTCTGATACTGATACCTCCC
Source organism: Bathynomus jamesi (assembly GCA_023014485.1). Lineage (NCBI taxonomy): Eukaryota > Metazoa > Arthropoda > Malacostraca > Isopoda > Cirolanidae > Bathynomus > Bathynomus jamesi. The sequence continues at coordinate 90 of JAJOZX010002681.1, read as the reverse complement.
TCCAGTTGTGAGCCTGTACCTCTACTCCTGGGGCATTGAATCTAGATTCAAAGCCAGCGTTTGAAAGAGTAAAAGTATGGGTACAACATA